>PVKU01008020.1:0-79020 GCA_004027475.1 Anoura caudifer | reverse complement strand
GGGCTGCACAAAGGGGCCATGTACACAGTACCCAGTGCTTTATATTGTGTGTATGGGGCTGCCTATGCAAATGTCCTTGGGGGTTTTCCACTCTCAAGGCCAGTGGGGCCTCTGCTCCTGAGATAAAGGAGGAAGCTAGCTGCCTTCAACTCTCCTTCTGTTCTCCACTGGGGAGCCCCTGTGATTTCCATTTTAGATGTAAATTCATGTAAATAAGCACTATTTTCAGATGAAACCTTACCACTGAGAATGATCTGGAGTCCTTCTTTAATGCCAGTGTGCATTTTATTCCCACATAATTTCTGGGCATATGGATTAAACCTGTAGTAAGGGTGATGCAGTCACAAGTGGGCATGTAGGACAATTGACCCTTATTTGGCTATGAGGACAGGAAAATATAATTATAATGCCTTTTGTAGCATCTGAGACAAAGCCCGGCTGAATGCCAATCCAGCTACTTAGCTGGAGTGCAGGCCATCCAGTACTTCCCCTTGTTGGGTCAGTAACACCCTCTTTCAGGCTTTTGTCCAGAGAAAACACATCAACCCTGGCCAGTTTACTGCCAGTTGATGACTTTGGTTGCAATAAAGCAAGAGAAGGTATGAAAATCCATTTGAATAAACCACTGTTTGCAGGCAGATTGTACTACCTGGCTGTGTTCTTAAGAATGATGGGTGTATTGTTTTGATGGCTACATCTGGATAAATAGAAAAGCCCTGAACAGAAGACTTTATGAAGAACAAGTTGCAACATGCAAGTCTTTGGAAAAATAGATGTTGCTAGGATGCACCAGGTGGTGGCTCTTACTGGGTGTTAAGAAAACAAAGGTGGAAAAGGTTTTTTATGAAGGCTACAGTGTATCTGAAAACATCCACTTTCTGTCATTGCATCGATTTAGATAAGTGTCAGAAAAAAAGTCACAGAGCCTGGGATCTGAATATAGACTGGGTATAAAGAGGCTCCTTGCGAGCTTCTGTAAGGAATCTATGACGAAAACATCCTGAGCTAAATGCAGGGGAAGAGGCACCGGTCCCAGCAGAGTGGTGCAGGGGAAGCTAGCAGGGTCCACACTGCCTCAAGGATGGAATGAACTAGACAGCCTCTCAGATGGTTCTGCTGGGGGGTGAGACATTTTAGGCCGGATGGCACACGCTATCTTGATAATTGTTGCAGTCCAACTGCGAGCGAGAATAATTAACTACCAGAAACGTCCAGGTACAAAATGTTACTTTATTGGCCAAAGATTACCTGCCCAGGGCGAACTCTCAACCTGTGTCCTGGGGATACGGTACTCCCAAGGAGCTGCAAGAGAGAGCCGCGCCTAGCGCTCACAGCTAGGTTCTTTTATAGAGGCGAGCGCGCAATCACACCGAAGCTAATGTGGCAGTTAGCTATTGGCTGAGAGAGCCCGCGAGCGGGAATGTTGCTATCTTGGGGCAGTGGAAAATTTCCTTCAACCCTTCTGCCCTAAGGCCCACCCCGGTGGTTATCTGCAAAACCATTGCTATGCAAAACAACTCAGTGGCCCTGCTCCATTTGTCCCTTCCCCCAACTCATACCTGTGGGGGAGGGGGTGAGGACATCTTATACGTCCCTCTAATATTTCCTGGACACCGTGAGTTCTGGGCCCCATTCCAACTCCCTTTTTGGGGCCCCCCTCTTGGCTGCACCCTGTTACAATAATACCGGGAGAAGGAATTCAAATGGCGGTGAGAAGAATCAAGAGTGTTTTCATTTTTTTACTCCTTCTAATGCTTACGAATCTATTACTACATTTAAACTACTTTCGAAATGTGAATGGATAGTTCTTGCTGATTGTCACTTTCCTTCTATTTTAGGAAATTTGGGAGCAACAATTTCTGTGCATCTGTAGGGCCCCAGATATCATCTCTCAGGCCAAGTCAGATGAGCAGTAGGGGGTGGACAGAGATTAATTAGCACAAAGAGCCAGCTCATTATTGGTGAAAGGGGTCTGCTGGGAAGCTGAGGAGGCAGTAGCCCTTCTAAAGGAAAGAGACAAGGGGAATTAGTGATGAATCGGTATTAAAATGCAGACAGAAAGGCTTCAGCTAAATCATTATACTCATTCCCACAATGAGAGGCCAATAAATAGAAGTGTCCCATTGGAGAATCCACACACTGAGTGCAAGGGATGATGCAGGGAGGGAGTCCTGCAGAGAGCTGTGACTGTGCTTTATAACTTAAAAAAAAATGTCAATTTGAGGAAAAGATGGAATTGGATGATTTAGTTAAATGATGTAATAACCATTTTGCAGAATAAAAGGAGCTGTTACTCTGAGGGTGGCTACCAGCTGTCCCTTCTCTGCAGTGAAGCTGGAACAAAAGGGAGTGAACTGACAGGGCAGCAGGAGGGATGGCCTGTGGAGCGAGGAGGTGATGGGGAATCTGCGAGGTGGGGGATGACTATCCCAGCTATGGACGTTTTGAGGCCTGGAACTAGGTCTCAGAGTGGACCTGCAAAATATCTTGCCCAGAGATCTTAGGAAACACACTAATAAGGGTGGGAACTGCCTTCCAGGAAGGCCTCCTGGGGTGACTAGTAGTGCTGAGCAAGAGGGTAGCGCGCCCCCTGGAGGTCAAGGGCTACATTGTTCTCGGTGTGCAAGGTCGCAGGATGGGTCACTTAACCCCCAGAGCTGACACAACTGGGTGGGGGGGCTTCTGGAATCACAGCACAGATCTTCCCACTTCCCATTGCAGGTGAAGCCCACCAACAATGCCAACGTTTTCACCCGTATGTCTACTTCCTTCTTGCTTCTAGGACAAGCTCATATTCAATTCACCCTCCCTGTTTCTACCAGCCAAACCTCCCAGAGTACACACTTCTAAGCAATCTGTAATAACATTTACAGCCCATAGTAAAACAAACCAAATGCCTTAATTACAGTGACAAAGAAGAGCCACAGATTTATTTTGGGAATCACTTTTGAAGTTGCCAGTGAGAGGTTCTCTGATTCTGGAGGTGATGGTTACTGATTACATCAGGGATAATCTCCCTCTAATCTTCCGAAAACAGAGGCTGTACATTCAGCTGCAAAGTCTCTGCCCGAAAAAGCATTCCTCCTGGGCTCTTGTTGGCTATCACTTTCTGATGGCACTTTTTTTTCTTAATGTTTCTTGTTTTGGAGCAATATAATGGGAGATGAAACTTCACTTAGGGAACCTTTGCTGAGAACAGGCAGAGAGTAAATACAGCCACCACCTGTTTTTTCCCCTAATCCTCACATAAATCTGAGTCCATCTCTTTTCGGAGGCATTTTATAGACATTTGTCCCTAATGTCTGCAGGCCCACTCAGTGATTAATCTTCTCAGCCATTACCAGGCATGGTCATGCTTAACAGAGGAGATGGGAACAGTCAATAGATTAATCGCTGAGCCTTGTGCTATGAGATGATAGAAGCCACGGCCTAGCCAGCCAAATGCTTCCTTTGCTTGCGATTATTTCCTTTGTTTTCACGAAAAGTTGTGGGTCTACAGGAGGTGGGTTCTGGGGAGAGGTGACAGCGGGTGCCGTAACCAACTGGCCCAAGAGCCAAGATGAGAAGCTCATGGCCCACCTTCCCCTTCCACATCTTAGAGATGCTGTGAGCACTTGCAAGTTCATCCAGAAAAAACACTAGGGTCAGTTTTTAAAAGCTAAGGTACAATTCACATATCATAAAATTCACCACTTAAAAGCATTATTTTAGGGGTTTTTTTTTTTTTGGTTTATTCACAACCAGCTCTGTGACTTCATTCCAGAGCATTTCACCGCTCCAGAGAGAAGCCCCCGACCCCCTGACAGGCAGTCTCTGCCCCCGCCCCCAGGCCCTGGCAGCCACTCGTCTACTCTCTGTCTCCGCGGATTTACCTTTCTGGGCATTTCACGTAAGTCTAGTCATACAGTGAATAACTTTTTGTGTCCGACATCTTGTATTTAGTGTAATGTTTTTGAACTTTGATGCTTCATTTCTTTTTGTGCTGAATAATATTCCATTGCATGGTTCTATGACATTGTGTTTATTCATTCATCAGTTGATGGGCATTTGGATTATCTCCACTATTTACCCCTGTTTGCTATGGAGTACCATTGCTTTGAGCCTATGTAGATAGGTTTTTGCATGAACATGTAGTTTTAATTTTCTTAGGTACACATCTAGGAGTGGAATTGCTTGGTCATAGGATAATTTTAGAATTAGCTTAAGAGAAGCTGCCAAATGCCTTCCACAGTGGGTGCCCCATGTCACATCCCCAGCAACAATTTAAGAGGCTTCCCCTCTGTTTACTCTTTACCTGGTCTTATTGTCCAACTTAAGATAAGTGGCATTATTTTTGTCTTGCTAAAGAAACTATTCTCAAATCATGAAGATGTTCTGTGTAACTGCTTATGTGTTCTCTCCTTTTCCTTATACATTTATGACATTAATTCACCAGAAAACACGTTTTTGATATATGGTGTGTGAGGTAGCACTCTGGTCTCATACTTGTTTTCCCGTACAGACAGCTATCTCAACAGCGTTTACCCAAAGGACCCACCCCGGGGCCTTTGGTGTCACGCCGTCTGGCAAAATGTGGTGCAAGTGCATCATCTTACTTTGTGATTTGGATTTTTCTCACCTGTTCTATATATTTTTTCTCATTTTTGATTGCTTTAGGTTAACAGAATTTTTAAAATCAATTTTTTCTCTTCACTGACTTTGAAAGTCATGTACTTTGTTTCTATTTTTTAAATACTTATCTTAGAAATTGTATCATGCTTACTTAACTTACCACTTCTAAACTAACTGATTAATTTTTCTTTCCTTTTTTCTTTTTTTGTAAAGTTTATTAGGTGACATTGGTTAACAAGAGATATACTCTTATATAAAGTTTGGAGTGTACATTTCTATAATACATGATCGGTATATGGCATTGTGTGCTCACCACTCAAAAGTCAGATCATCTTTTTTAACCATATATTTTACCCCCTTTACTCCCTCCCCTCTGGTAACCACCATGCTGTTATCTCTGTCTATGAGTTTTTGTTTGTTTGTTCATTTGTTGCTTTCAGTTTTATATCACACATATGGGTGAAAGCATATGGTTCTTAACGTTTTCTCACTTATTTTGCTTAGTATGATATTCTCACAGTCCATCCATGTTGTTGCAAATGACATTTATTCCACAAAATTATATGCCTCCCTATGTTCATTACAGTATTACTGATGGAGGAAACAACCAAAGTGTCCGTTGACAGATGACTGAATAAAGAAGATGCGGTGCATATGCACAGTGGATACTAGTCAGCCATAAGAAAAGATAAAATGCTAGTTAATTACTTTTATCCTCCTTTCCAACAGTGGAAGGAACTTACAACACTTGATCTCTTTTAGTCTCCCCTGCTTTATTTACTATTATTGTTCTTTTTTTAAGATTTCATTTTGTTGTACTGTTCAAGAGACATTATTTTATACAGTAAATTTTATTTAAGTTTATGTGTATATTTTCACTCTATTTGCCCTTATTTTCTTTTTGCATTTCAAATGTTTTATCTGGGATGATTTTATCTCTATCTGACCTGTATCTCTAAGAATTTCCTTTAGTTCGCTGTTGCTAAGGCTCTCGCTTTTTATTGTTGTGCAAACAGGTTATTTACTTTTGTTCATGAAAGATGTGTTCATCAGGTAGACTTACTTCTACCCTACTCGTTGAAGATGTCAGTTCCATTTTTCTGGCAGGAAGTTGTTAGCAGGAAGTCGATTGTTATTCTCATTTCTTGGAAGGACTCTGTCTCTTTTTACACATACACACACAGACTTGTGTGTGTATGTACATATATATATATGTGATTTTTCCCCTAGCCTCTTAGGATTCTCTGTTCTTTTGGGTTATTGGTTTCATTATGATCTGTCTTAGTGGGGGGTTATTTTTATTTTTTTCTGCTTGAGTTGGTTACATTTTTGAACCTGAATAGTAAGGTAAATTATGACAAAACAGCTTGGGAGACTAGGGAGAGTTATGGGATGTTACATCACAAAAAAAAATGACCGAATCCAGAAGGTGTGGGAGGGAGAGGTAGAAAATGGGAACATGCCATCAGGGCCTGATGCTTAGGAAAATGGTGTGTATGTGCACGCATGCATCCCAAGTTCAGAGTTGATAATGTCACATCTAACTGAAACTCAGAAGCTGCATGAAATGTGAATAAATTGCCTTCCTTCTCACCATCTGACTGAATTCCTAGGGCAAAGTTTTATAAAAGGACAACCCTACAGTGTGAGATTTCCAATATTAATTCTTAAAGTCCGTAGCCACAGTGAACACTCTGAAGAATAGCCTGATCTGTGAGGTCACACATGTAATCTGAAGTTTTCCTGAAATGAAAAAAAAGAAGCCTAACTTTTCAGGGACCTTAAAACTCTACAATTGTTAAATACCCTTGAGTCACTCTATCTTTTTAAGAACACCAGAAATCAGGACTGAATGCCCTGATTTATTAGTTATGCTTAAAGGCATCCTGGTGAGGGAAGTACATTGCCCATCGATACCCAGGACATATACAAGGCAGTGCAAGCACACCCATGCAGTGCAATTTGACTACATCAAGCCATATAGACCCTTCATTGAATCCCATCCATGTCTCACTTTCCAGAATGTCAGCATTCTGACTGGTGTCCCATTTGTCTGTACTCTGCGATGGATTGTCTTCACATTTAATACAGAAGAAATGAGAGATGTACAGGTTTTCACAGTCTGTCAGATTTCTCCCTGTCGACTTGGCTTATCTCTTTATTCTCTTATATTTCCCAGGCCACTAAGAGAATAATACTCTGAAACCATTAGCTCTCACATAGATAATTGTTCTCCAACCTGGTTTTCCATCTCTAAAGGGAGCTTTGTGACTCTCTTATCCCATAGACCCTAAGGCTGGCTCAGCTAACCAGGCCTGAAGCATCCATTCTTCCCTTCTTCCTTGCTGTTCCTTGGGCTGACCTCATTCTCCTGAAGCTGCACTTGCTGCCAGAGAAAACGTCAATCTCAGGCTCCTGATATTGGCCAGCAAGGGGGTCTGTATAGACCCAAACCGACCAGGAACAGCATCATGAGGTTTTGTTGCTACGGTATTAGCTACCCACACAGGCTTGCATCTGCACAATTTATTTATGTGTGTATGTCTGTGTAGATGTAAATGTGTACATGTGTTTGCATATGTATAGACATGTATGTATATATTTGTCTGATTTGCGGTCAGGTAGCTGAGCTGTGTAGAAGTAGCCTCACATTCCCAAAACACTAGGCAGAACTAGGTGCTCAATTTCCAGCCCTGGAAAATAATTACAGTGAGGCTCTGTCTGGAGCTCACAGAAGGCTTGAAGGATTTAGTGCAATAAGGAGGAAAGAACCTTGGAACATACTTGGTCCTGGCTTTGCTTTGGACTGGTAGAGTGATCCTGAAAATAGTTGTTTAACCACATGCAAATTGGGGGTAATTCTTAATTCTCAGAGTTACTGTGAGAAGTAAATGAGATAATGTATGTCCAGGACTTGCTTAGCATGTGGTGCAATAGACTGAATGTCTGTGTCTCCCCAGTATTCCGACGTTGAATGCTTAATTCCATGTGATGGTGTTAGGAGGTAGGGCCTTTGGAAGGTGCTTAGGTCATGAGGTGAAACCCTCTTTAATGGGATTAGAGCCCTTGTGAGCAGAGTCCAGAGAGCTAGCGTCCTCTCTGCAGCCACATGGGGACACAATGAGGAGGCCACTTACAATCCGGAGGAGAGCTCCCACTCTAACCCAGCCTTGCTGGGACTCTGGTCTCAGACTCCGGGCCTCTAGAACTGTGAGGAATACGTGTCTATTGTTTATAAAGCACCAAGTCTATAATCATGCGTTATAAGAACCCTCTAGAACTGCTACGAAATACATTTTCTGTTGTTTTAAGCTGCCCAGTTTGTGGTCCTTTTTTTACATCAGTCCTAGGGACATGTTTTTCTTGTAGAAGGCTTATGAGCAATAAATAATAACTGTAGATTGCCATGTTTGGTGCCCTGCTGTGTAAATTCTCAGTAAATATGAGTTATTCTTTTTTCATTAATTTTACCATCATAGACCATTTTTGTGGGCTGTGCTTGACTCACTCTTGGCCTTCGATTCAGCTGCCAACCAGCCTCGTGGCAGGAGCATACTCTGAGGGGTTTCAGTGGGCCATTCCTTAGCCATCTGTGAGCAGAGGAACCTCTTCAAGGGACCCTCCCAGCTCCTGACATGCCATAGGTCAGCTGAGGCCACTGCGATGGTGACAATCAGTTCACCTTTTTCTGCATAACTGTGCCCCTCCCTCATGCCCCACCCCAAGCATGGTCTCTCCTCAAAACCACTGCACACATACCCGTGTTTCAGAATTTGTTCCCCTGATGAATTGGATGCCTTAAAGTAAACAGAAAGCCTGCATGTAAATTTTAAAAAGTAAAATTAGCACAAGTACAGGGTTGGTGGGGGAACAACTGATTCTACAGAAATTCTTACAATTCTTCATAATCGTAGTTCATCTGATGGCTCAAAACTATTTGTTTGGCAATATAAACTGTGTATTTTTTTTTTCCTGCTTGGCCTGACCTCAGGAGCATTATAATTTTTATTTAAGAAACATCAGATTCTCAGGCTGTGGTTCTTGACTGATTTAACTTTTATACTGTCACATGTCACTTAATGAAAAGGATATGTTCTGAGAAATGTGTCATTAGGCAATTTTGTCATTGTGTGAACATCAGAGTACTCTACACAAACCTAGATGTTATAGCTCAGTTGCATGATACAGCTTACTGCTCCTAGGCTGTAAGCCTTCACAGCATGTTACTGTACTGAATACTGAAGGCAACTGTAATGCAAATGGTAAGTATTTGTATATCAAAACATACAAAAGGCACAGTAAAAAATACAATATAAAAGATAAAAGATGGCACGCCTGTACAGGACACTTGCCATGAATGGGGCTTGCAGGACTGGAAGTTCCTCTGGCTAAGTCAGACAGCGTGGGGTACGTGAATGTGAAGGCTTAGGGCACTGCTGTGCACGACCGTAGACTTTATAAGCACTGTATATAGTATTTGTTATCATTATCAAGTACCAGGTGCTATACATAGTGCTATACATATGTGCTAGACTTTTATACATCTGTCAGCACAGTAAGTTTGTTTACATCAGCATCGTCACAAACACACTATGACATTTCAACAGCTACGCGAAGTAATAGGAATTTTTCACTTCCAACCTAATGGGACCATTGCCATCATACACGTGGTCAGTTGTTGACTGGAATGTTGTTGCGTGGTACATGACTGTATTCCCAATTGTAAACCTGTCTAAGGATGGTCTTTGCTAGAATACATATTCACCAACCTAAGACTTCTCAGCCAAGAATACTCTGTGACACAATTGGGCTAAATATTGTTTGCTAAAAATAAGGAGTATATTCTATGTGGACATGTGATTCTTCTGTCTTTCCTAGAAGTCAATAGTTATTAAGTGGCAAACGATTAAAATACCTATGGCTTTGTTCCTTTATTTGTTTTATTTTCAAGATGAATTTAAAGTAAGATGGATTCAAATCTGTGGTTTGAAAAAGGGCTTCATTCTTAATAGGATAACTGCTCTCTCGCACATGTGCCTGTGCTCATTTGCATGGTAATTCACAGGTACAATACCAGTGGGACCGAGTCAGTATAGCGGTTGCTACCTTTCCCGAAGAAATGCATAAATGCATGGTATTCGTTATTTATCATGCAGTTGGGCTAATAAACAAAATCCACAAAGACATTCCTATTATTTAAGACTGAGAAAAGGAAGAAAGCCTTGGATATTCTTGCTGTTCACCCATATTTTCTTGTGAGTTACAAATCAGTGAGTTAGGACAGCAGTGAGGGCAGTAGGGTCTGAATATTTTCAGTAGAATCCTCTTTGTAATATCACCAGTTTGGGAGTAATTCATGAGCTGGTAGTACTTTATTAAACATTAACCATGGAGATACATTACTATAAAATATGAAAAATCCATTACTATAAAATATGAAAAATATGAATACATTACTATAAAAATATGAAATAACATCTTGAAATGATTTTGTATTCTATTAATCAGAGCAGCATCTACATAGTTAAAAATACAGTATATGCATATATTAAAGAAAATGTGTAAGTGTGTGCGTGTGTGTTTATTCAGTTCAAAGAAAAAACATAGTTGGGGCAAAAATGCCTGCACTCCCCAGGGTTCTGAGATCTAAGGCTGGCAAAGAAGGAGGGAAGGGAATCCCTGCACTGGGCAACCATGGCCTGGTCTCCTGTCTCCACCCATGGGCTTGGCAGGCAACTTTGGAGAAGTCTACGTGTCAGCTGTTGCTCTTTCCTTGTACCAGAGAGCAGGCTTTCGGAGCTTCGTTCACTTTAGCGTAACACCCTGTGCAGCTCTCCTAAGTCTGAGGTGTTTGGCATTTTGCTGGCAACCACTGTCCAGTGCAAGGCACTGTTTCTACCTACTGTGTGAGTGAACTGTTGACAGCCTCGCCTCTGCCCAAGAGTAACTAATGAGCACACCAGCAGGAATGGGAGCTCCTGTGAACATTCAATTAACCAAGGAAGTTTCTGTCCATGTGGCAGTAATGGCCAGTGCTGGGTCCCCAGGAGGGTCCTCATCCCAGAATTCCCAGGCTTGGCAGGTGATCACTGATGGGGCCATTAATCATCCTTCAGCTTGGGCTCATTTTTACCTCCTCCAGGAAGACACGATCCTGTGCCTTTTTCTCTGATTTCCTCTCTGTCTCACGTTCACACGTGACTACCAAGATTGTATCTCCTTTGAGCCAGAATTGTGATGAGATTTCCCTGCTGTAGAAGAGGGTCAAGCGTCTCTGCTTCCCTTGATTTGTGGCACGTGGCAGCAGCTCCTTTATTTGAACCAGCAATAGCAGCAGGAAGAAGGTAATAGGATACTTCCAAGCCAAGGTTTTAATCTTAGGACTGTCTGGACTTCATGTTCAGGATAAAGCATTCTTATCAGGTTTGTACCAACACCGAAGAAGTCTTAGGATGAAGCCTTTCCTAGAGCTTATCTCCTTAAAACTTGATTAAATCTGTATGAAGTGAAGTGTATGAATTTTTCCAATTATATGCTATCTTTTAAACAAACTATGTACTTTTGTTTACTAAAATTATTTATGCCAGGATGAATTTTATTCCATGGAAAGTTTATATTGAAGGTTTGATCCATCAATAACTTACTGCACATGTGAAGTTTACCCAATTATCTTTCTGTCATTGAGAGTTATTGTTTGTGGCCATTTTTATCAAGTTCAATTTTAAAGACCTAACTTTTATACAAAACTTTTGCTATTTTTCTGAGTTATTTCCTAAAGAATTACAAGGCGTACTGTTTTTAGCCTTTTTAATTTTTTTCATACATAGGAATAATAATAGCAATAATGATAGCAATAGTACTTATAAATTGGATGAAATAAATTTTAGGGATTGTTTTTTCCAATACAAAATAAAATTGTTAGCCATTCCAGATAGATATTATAGATATACAATGCTGCATATCTGAAACTAATACAAAATAATATTGAATGCCAACTGTAATTGAAAAATCAAATTTGAAAAATAATGAGAGGGGTATGATCATATGGAAACAAAAATGAAATATAAAAGAGAGAGCGTGGGGAGCTTGCAGGTGGTGAAGACAAGGAGATTTGGAGAGAACAGCACACACGGAAAAGCCATGGAAGCTCCGTAGCCGCGCCCCATACCTTTCCTTGTGCATGTCTTCCATTTGGCTGTTCTGGGTTATATTCTTTTATAATAAAATGGTGATCTAATAAGAAAAAAAAAGACTCTTTATTGACCAGGTGTGTGCGATTTTGTTGTTAATTCAAAGTTTCATATTCTTTTAGTCACATCTAGGAAATAAAATAAAATGCACAATATCACTTATAATATCATAGAAAGACATAAGTTACTTACGGATAAGTTTAACAAAATATATGTAAAAAATATATACAACAACTCCAAAAAATGTGCTGAAAGAAATTAAAGATCACCAAAATAAGAGGAGATATAAACTATATTCATGGAATAGAAAATTAAATATTGTAAGGGTGTTTTTTTCTCTTCAGACCAATCTATAAAGTTTTTGCAATACCAATAAAAATTTCAGTAGGATACATACATAAAATATATACCTATTTTATTTTAATTGGAATTACATAAAATTCTTATTTTTAGGAGAGTTGATATCATATTATATTGAGTCTTCTAATCCATAAACAGGTATAGCCCACTATTTATTCAAGTTTTCATTAATTTTTTTAGTAGTTTTCTGTGTAGATGTCATAAGTTTTGATATTTTTTAGACTACTGTAAATAACACCTTTAAAAGTTTTTATTTTCTAATCATCTGTTGCTTGCATGGTATCTAGCAAACTTACTAAATTTGTTTATTAATTAAAAAACTTTTTGTAGATCCTTTTAGATATTTTTATTTAAAAAAGCATGTCATCTTTGGTATCTTTGAGTAGTAAAGTAACAGTTTGTTTCTCCCTCCTCTAAATTTGTGTTTATTTATATTTTGTTTCCTCATTTAACTAGGTAGAATTGCAATAAAACATTTAATAGACATGGACAAAATATTTAATAAATGTTAAATATAATAAATAAATATAAATAAATAAGAATAAATACCAATGTCCTATTTCTGGTCTAAAGGATAAATCTTCAGTATTTTACCATAAGAGATGGATGTTTACTGTAGGCTTATTATTGATAAACCTTATCAAGTTAACAAGATATTCATCTATTTTCAGAATGCTGATAGTTCTATCATAAACATATTGAATTTTTTTAAAAAACTTTTCTGCAACTACTGAGGCAATAATATGTTTTTTTCATTATTTTGTTAATTTTGTGAAGTTCACCAAACACATTTTCTTAGATTAAATTAACCCAGTATTTCTGGAATAAATCAAACTTTGTTTTGGTGCATTAAATGTTTAACACATCACTAGCATTTATTTGTTGAGTTTTATTTAGGACTTTCACAATTATGTTCAAGAAGACTTGACGTATAATTTTACTTTTGGCCATGTTCCTGTTAGGGTTTGATATCAAAGTTATAACAGGCTTCCTAAAAATAATAGATTTGCTCTCCCTTTATTTTTTTCTGCAGAGTTTTGTATATGATTGCTGCCATTTCCTTTTTAAATGTTTGAAAGAATTAACTCCTAGAGTTATGTAAACCTAGAGATTCCTTTAGTAAATTTGTAAGTATTAAAAGTTTTCATCTTTTGTGTTTTGACAATAATTTTTAAATAATTTTTCTATGTTATCTAAATGTTTATGATTTATATTTTTTAATTTATTGGTTTTAGACAGAAAGAGAAGGAGGAAGAGAGAGAGAGAGAGGAAGAGAGTGAGGAAGGGGGAGGGACAGGAAGAGGAGGTAGAGACCGGCTAACCAGGGCTGTGTTTTATCTAAATTTTTAATTTTGAAACATATTTCAAATTTATAAATTTGTTAAAATATTTTTAGCATTTTAATGTAGAATCTATATAGCCATCACCTTTATCCTTCCTGATACTGAGATTTGCATAGTCTCTTTATTTTTCTTAATATTCTTCCTAGAAATTTGATTTATTATTTTGCTAAGAAGAATCAACATTTGCTTTTATGATTCTATTATATTGATTTATGTTTTTATCTTTATTATTTTCTTGTTTTTTAAGAGTTTAATTTGTTTATTTTCTAACATCTAGAGATAAGCAATGACATCATTGATTTTCAGCTGATTTTATTTTCCAAAATATGTGTTTAAGACCATGGGTTTCCCTCTCATTGCATCTCTATACATTTCTCAAGTTTTGATGCATTGTGTGTTTGACATCATATTCTTAAAAATATTTTCAATTTTCATTTTGCTTTCTTCCTTGGCTTGTAGATTATACCAAAGTGCATTGTTCAAATTGCAGACATGAGAAATTTTCTGGTAATATTTTCATGTGATAGTCCAGTTTTATTCCCAAGTAATCAGCAAGTTCTGGATGTCTCTCTTGACATTTATTGGAAATTGCCCTATGATTTAATATAGGGCCAATTTTGATAAATGTTCCAGGCAGAAAACTAGCATGCTTATTTTATTTGTATGTGTGCATGTGTGTGCTTGCATTTTAATTGCTTGAGAAACAAATGCAAAGGCCTATCTCAGCCAAGGCCATCTTCAGGAAGTACAACTGCCACGCACTGTAACACAAGAGCTATTGCTTGAGAGATATAGAGACTGTGGTACAATGGACTAGTCTGAAGACAGCAAAACAGGCCCATATTTGGGAAGAGATTTTCTTTATGACAAAGGTGACCATGAAATACTGTGGGGAAAGAATAGTCTTTTCAATTAGTGGTAGAGAAATGAAACCTAACCCCCAAATCAAACTTTATAGAAAATAAAATTACACATGAATCAAAGATCTAAGTGTGAAAGGTAAACAATAAATCTCCAGAAAATAATACAAAGGAAATCTTTGGTTTTTTATCATAAAGTTTCTTAAACAGGATTTGATAAGCACCGATCACTACATAAAAGATGAATAAATTATACTAAGTTAAGATCAAGAAATTTTGTTCACCAAAGGGCAGTAGTGAGAGGGTAGAAAAAAAGCCACAGAGAGAAAGGACATATTTGTAAGACTTTTATCCAGAAGACATAAAGGAATCTTATAAATGAATAAGCTGAAGTCCTAAACAGGCACTTTATAAGGGTGGGGGTGGTGAAATCTAAATGACCATTAACAGATAAGAAGATCATTAGGGAAATGAAAGGTAAAGCCACACATGACACATCACACCACCCCTGAAATGGCTAAAATTAGGAGTAAATGAATATGACAATACCTTGTTGACAAGTGGAGAATCTACAGCGTTCCTCAGACACAGATGGTGGGAGTGGAAATTGTTACAAGAATTTTGAACATTGGTTTTTTGGCAGTATCATGCCCATGACCCCAAAACATTTGAACTACAGAGAGAAATCCACTCAGCAAAAATGGGAATATGCGTGCACAAAAGACGTAGAAAGGAATGTTAATAACAGCATTGTCTAAACTAGCTAAAAACTGGAAACAACTCCTAAGTCCATCACCGGTAGATTGGATAAATTGGGGTATATTTACATGACATGATTTGACATAGCAAAATAGACCAAGAAAGTGCTGCAGCAGGTACCGACACTGGATGAAAAAATCAGGAACAACAAAAATGAACAAAACAGGAAAAGCCAATGTACCAGCTGGAAGACAGAGAAACCGTTACATTTAAGGAAGGTAAGTCATGGCAGGGACACCTGGGCAGCTTTCGAGGTGCTGGCTGTGTTGAGTGGGCACATGGGTAAGGTCACTGTGTGAACAGCACATCCAGCTGTACACCTGTGATCTGCTCACTTTTCAGCATACACTTTATACTCAAAACTTTTATAAACAATCAAAAAACAACTTAAAAACATAAGCAGACAGAATGTGCATTCACTTGCTGAAAGACCTCCAGGAGGCATCAGCCCATGTGCCCTCCACAGACCCTTCTAACCCACTGCCGGCTCAAGCCAGCAGGCTCTTCCCTAAATCTAGAATTCTCTTCCCTCCCACTGTTTGCCTTCATGATGCTCAGTTTAAGCCTCAGCTTAACTACAATATCCTCCAAGAAGAATTTAATAATGTCTTCCTGCTATTTGTCTTTTAAGATCCAGTATTTTCATTCCCTAAATATGTCTTTAATTTTTATTATGTACTAAATTTTTAATGTGTACTAAATATGTCTTTAATTTTTTTATGTTTTCACATCTTGAGAGCCTTTGTGGCTGGGGAAAGACTTCCCTGGCAAGATTAGCCAATTCTTAGAAATAGCCAAAGGCTCTCCTGTGAGCACACTTTTTATATGCAAACTCTCCAATCCAGAGTCCAGACTCCTAGCTTCTCAATTTCAATTTTATACCCCAGGAGGCAATATTTCACTGCTTAATCAACTCAGGGTCAGGTAGTAGATAACTAGGGACAGCCCTATACCCTGGAGCCCCTGAAATAATTCCAATTAACAGTCCTAAACTTGTGGTAGGTGCTTCATCCATTTGTTCTTGAGAAAACCGAAATAAAGGCTTTGACCCTGCTCTATCCGCCCCCTCTCCCCCCACCTCTACCACTAACTGGTGCTTCCCCACACGCCCTGCCGGGCCTGGCTACCTCCTGTTTCTAAGGACCCGTGAGTATAAAAACTTCTTTTATGACAGTCATTTTCTTGTTCATGCATCTTACCACACTTGATTAAAACAAAACCCGGGTACATTTTAAGATAAGAGTGTCAAAGAAAATGGATTAAATGAATCAAGTAGGGCTTAAAGGTTTTATTCAGCTGATGCATGAGAGGCACGCAAAGACCGTGTGTCTTTTTGAGTGGGAGCAGGGAACATGGAGAGGTGAGGAGTAAGTGTTCTTGTGGTTTGGTTGAGGTAGAGAGTTTCATCTTAACTGTACTTCGACTGGTTGGGTATAATTCTGGCTTTCCTGTCTCTTCTTTGGGATCATCAGTGCAGATCCCATTTTGATGATGGTCAGAAAGGGATCTTTGAGAACACCTCCTGAAAAAGTGGTGATTTGTCAGTTCAAGTTCAGGGCAAGGCAGGGGGTGGAATAAAGGGAAAGGAGGCAAGAGAGAAAAGGAGACAAGAAAGGATGGAAGAAAGAGGAGATCTTCCTTCATTTTTTTGTGTCTTTTTATAACATTTTAATGAATTATAAATATTCAAATATACATATAATATATACACATGTATTATAATCCATAATATACACACATATGTAGTATATACATATCACATATCATAAATACAGTATATATAGTATATGAATAAATGTAAGTAGTATATATAGTTGTAGTATATATGTATATGTTACATTTATACATGGATATGGGGAGAAAGACTGAATTTGCTCCATTGTACCAAATGTAAAATAATTCTATTCTTTACTTTTATATTCTACATTTGTATTTACTCACATGTTATAAACATCCAGATACACACACACACACACACACACACACAAGCGTTTCTCACACACACGTATTTTGGATTCAACTTTCAAATCTCAGCAACTGTAAACAATACCAGATCAAGTGTGCAAGGCCACCCAGAGAGTTGCTCTGCCAGCCGAGAGCTCCAGGGTTAGTTTCTTCATTCCAGGGTGATAAGGTTGGATTGGATGTTTGCTGTGCCATATAAACTCATCTAATCATATTAAAAATGGACTCCCATTTCCTTCCATCTTTTGGGACACTTCACACACTTGCTATCTCCCAGGGAGCTGAGGTTGTACTTCCTTTTGTTGGGCTAACCTACACAGTACTGACACAAGTATCCCATGGTTCCCGCAAGGGTATCATCTTCTTCTTATACAAAAGCACGTTAGAAGATTCTCTGAGCTCTCAGATGCATGTGTTTATTAAGTCTCATTTGAACTCCGAATAGAGGAATACTAGTGCAATTATTATTCATTTTCCCCTGATTCTGTCATAAATTGACAGTGTGTTTATAAATAATAATGGCTTTCAATCAAGGAATTTTATCCTATCCCCAAAATTGCTTTTGTAAAGAGGAACAGCTGATGAAGAAAGAGGGATGTTTTCTCCAGCAGGCATGAAGTGGGGGGAATGGTGGCCCTTAGCTTAAGATCCTCATCATTGGGTGGCTGTGGGAATTCTGAGCAGTTGCTCATTGTAAAGGGGCTGTCGAGATAACAAAGTCCTGGGTGCTCTGTTGTTGCATGACATAGCTTTTTTGTGAATGTCATGGTCATGTGTTTGCCTCACTGAAGGAATTTGGATTAGAGAAGTGTTTTTGGAGAGATACAGACTGGATATTAAATCACACCCATTTTACTTAACAGCCGTGTGATGTTAGGGTGAATTTCTCACCCTCTCTGAGTCTCTGGGGTGAAAGCAAAGATCCAGGCACCTGGTACTTTACAGATGCTGAGTGCAGGCTTGTTTCTCCCTGTGACGGTGCACAGGAAACTCTGTTATTGATATTGGCCACAGTGGGGTTTACTCCAAAAGCTTCAGTGAGCCGAAAGTTAGATATAAGGAGACCTGTCGTCAGAGGGGTGCTGAAAGACACCAGTCAGAAAGACTTTCAGCTTTTAGGGCTGACACGAGTTGACTGAGTCAATGATTTAGAAGGAAATCCCTCAGGGAGAAATAATTTATTCTTCCCCCATGGAAAAAAAAGCAGTGAGAGTGACAGATAGTAATGGGAGGCAGCAGTGAGGAATGAGGGGATTCAGGATGCTAAAGTTAAGGCCTCTTAATAGGTGCAAGAAAAAAAAAAAAAAAAAACAGCTTTCTGCTTATATTTATGAACCATGAACCACCCTGAATTTGTCCTGCATGATTTTACTGTAATGAGACCTAGAGAAATAAAAGTGATTTACAGGTAATTATGGGCAGGAACTCACCAATCTCGTCTTTAATTTGAGGAAGTCAGGATCAGCAGTTACTGCCTTGACATTTTTGATGGGGGCTTGCTCTGCGCATTGAGGGAGGTCAGCATTTCAGGAGTGCGGTGGGCGGAGCAGGCTTCCTGTCAGCACGCATCAACTCCAGGCCACTGAGGAGCATAAACCAGCTAGTGCAGGAAAGAGATTCCATGGGGCTTGGCCACAGGCCAGACCTTACTCTGCGAAAGCCAGTGGTTGGATGTGAGTTACATGGGTGCATCAGAGCAGCCATCTGGATTCTCTTCTGGGAAGCTGCGGGCCTCATGTGATCTCAGGTATCACTCGGCCTCTTGACTGTGGTGGCTTTGCCACTTGTATGTGACTACCAGGTATGAATGGGTCTCTGTTCATGGGGCAGGCTTGAAATGCAGCCCAGGGCTCTGCTGACACAAAACACATAATTCACACACAAGCTTTTTTCTTATTTGGTGGCAAGTCGCACTTTGGTGTCTGCCTTTCTGGTAAATGTACATGCACACAATGCAATTACTTTTACATGTGAGGTAAGGGCAGGATTATTTGGTGAAGTGGAACGGGTCTGTTGGTGTTCAGGAGACTGGTTCCAGATCCCTGTAACCTGCTGCATAATCCTGAGTGGGATACTCACTCTCTCTCAGTCTTAACTTATGGTCCTATAAAATGGATATAATAGTTCCCAAACCACAGCAAGACAAGGGTGTCTAGGTGTTTGGTATAGTGTTAGAACAATACAAATAATATTAATTGATGGGTGTGTAAGAGTATATGTGCAAGTGTGCATGTAAGTGTAAATATTTGTTATTGGTGTGTGTGTCTAAGTGTGTATACTATGTGAATATTTCAGAACACAGGTATGAGTGTGTGGTTATGCATATATAATATATGAATGACTGTAAATATATGAGTTTGTGTGTATGCATTTGTGTGAGTTGTGTGTGAGTATATCGTGTACGTATGTGAATATGTGTGCTGCTATTTATATGAAGTGTTGTTTTCATGCTTAGTTGTGTGTCTACACTTGTTCTTATGGCTGTGAAACCCACCTAATAGATACACTTTCCAAATTTTAGAATAATCTGGGGTTGTTCAAGAAATGAAATAAATGTTAGATTTAATGAAGGAAGGAAACTTAGCATAGCCTGGGAAAGAAGTTAAAATTGATGATGACATTATCACTGACCTCAAAGCACCCTTGGTCCTCACAACCTCAGGGCCTTCTGACTGACCACGTCCACTTTTAGGCCTTGCTTATTTCAATTTCTTGGACTTTTTCTTTCTTTCTTTTTTTAAAACATTTTATTTATTTATCTTTAGAGGGGAAGGGAAGGAGAGAGAGAGAGAGGGAGGGAAATATCAATGTATGGATGCCTCTTGTGGATCCCTTGCCGGGAACTGGCCTGCAACCCAGGCATGTGCCCTGACTGGGAATCCAACCGTGGTCCTTTGGTTCACAGGCCTGCGCTCAATCCACTGAGCTACACCAGCCAGGGCAGTTTCTTGGACTTTTTCTGTAAGGAGACACAGTTACCACTTAGCACCCTCCTCTAATCCATAAATGTTCACAGCGTTCTCAGGCAGAATGCATACTATAGCCCATTTACCCTCTGTTCTACACCCCAGGCTACCTTCACATTACCTCCAAATTCTTCTCAGGTCTCCAATTCTTCATTTATAACCCCAAATTATACTCCAGATCCATAATTTAATCAGTGTAGGGCTCCAGATGGATGGAAGTTATAGTTCTTTCTTCACCATAGTGTATTAAATCTTTAGGTGGGCCCAACCAGAATCCACAGGATAGAGGATGTCCTAGAAATTTCCCCAAGATGTGGTATCTCAACTGCTTAGTCAATCCACTGTAATTGTCCCTCAATGTCTGCTGGAGGTGTGTCAGAGGACCACATCACTGGGCTCAACCAAGGAGATATTTAGTTCTGTCTCACAGGAAGCTGGGAAGCAGGGTCACAGAACTATGTGGTGGGCAGGAAGGAGGGCTCCAGAGGAATGAGAGAAAGATAAGAGCAGCTCACATTTCCCCCTCAGGCCTTGGGGAGGGAAGGGTTTGGGCCTTGAGACTAGTGCCCTGCCCATATGGGAGGAAATGGCTATTTTAAAAAATACTTTATAGATATTCTATTATCATTGTCTCCATTTTTCTCCCTTTGCCTTCCTCCTTCCAGCCCACCCCAACTCCACAGTCCGTCCCCACACCATTGTCCATGTCCATGGCTCATTCATACATGGTCCTTGACTAGTCTCTTTCTCTTACTTCTTATCTTATTCCCTCCCTCCTCCCCACTGGTTGCTGTCAGTCTGCTCCTTGTTTCTATACCTCTGGTTCCATTTTGTTCATTTGTTTGTTTTGTTCATTAGGTTTCTCTTACAATAAATGGCATTGGGAGAACTGGACTGGTACCTACAAAACAATATGAAACTAGACCACCAACTCATACCATACACTAGAATAAACTCAAGATGGATAAAAGACTTAAATATAAGTTATAACACAATAAAAATCCAGAGGAAAACATAGACAGGGAAATTTCAGATACTTTCAGAAAAATTTCAAAACAGTTTTGCTGTTATATCCTAGGGAAAGGAAAATAAAGGAAAAAATTTAAAAATGGGGCTACATCAAATTAAAAAGCTTCTGCACTGCTAAAGAAACCATCATCAAAATGAAAAGGAAACCGACCATATGGGAAAACATATTTGTCAATGATACTTCGGACAAGGAGTTGATCTCCAAAATGTATAAAGAATTCATCTGATTCAAGACCAGGAAGACAAACAATCCAATTAAGAAATGAGCAAAGGACCTGAATAAGAAATGAGTATTCTTGAAGAACTAGGTTAAAAATGCAGATAATCTTTGAGGGGAGAAATCTCAGTTTATTTTGTACATTCATGAAGCAGTCTATAGGTAATATTTATTTCAAAGTAGGAGTATCTCTAGTTAGCAGGAAAACATTGATGGATTACTTTATCTAAAATGTGTTAAGGTAAGAATTGTATATAAAGCAAGACTTATGAACAGACTTTGGCTTTGGTTTACAGCAGAGTGTCTTTTTTGCTTGGTTTTGCTTAATGTCATAGATTTAGTGTTAAATGTTCCTTGCTAACCTCAAAGGATTTATATAATGAGGAAGTTCTGTTTGTGCTTGAGTATGGTTAAGACTTGAATCTACAGTCCTTTTGTCTTTATAATTTGACCTGTTTTTATAAAAAATAATGTGAATTTCTCCCCAAATCCTAGAGTATTTAATTAATTAAGATGGTTGTGAACTAAGTAGTGGAGGGCTAACTTTTTCCTGAAAAGAATAAAAACTCAATCAGATCAATGTAGGAAGTAGGCAGGAGAACTGCTCTGTACCCCCTGAAGAATTCAGAGACATTTCTCCAAATTAAAACAAACAAACAAACAAACAAACAAACCTAAATCAAAGCACTCAAAGTTGTATTCCACAT
Source organism: Anoura caudifer (assembly GCA_004027475.1). Taxonomy (NCBI): domain Eukaryota; kingdom Metazoa; phylum Chordata; class Mammalia; order Chiroptera; family Phyllostomidae; genus Anoura; species Anoura caudifer. Next base: position 57,013 of record PVKU01008020.1, on the reverse strand, counting down.
TACTGAACTGATCATCTCAATAAATATATACCCATGTTTTAGAATCATCACAGTAACACAATACTGATCCTTTATTTTACTTTCCTAAGCACCCTATAAAGTATGTAATCAGTAAGAACAAAAATTATGTAACTTATAAACGCTGTGTGCATTGGTTTTCCTAAATGCAACTTGCTGCTTTTGGATTATTAAAACCTAGATATTGTGCTAAGGCAAATTTGGTGAACTAAACTTCAGAAGAAACAAACTGTCCCGCGAGGGACTACAGCAGCCTAGATACAAGTCCCATCTCATCACAGAAAACAGTGCCTTCTTCTTACCTGTGAGTTCAGCACCAGTTTAATACTCCACACAAGCACAGCATTACATCAGATTCAGCATGCGGGGAAATTCCATCTTTTCCATTTGAGATGAATAAGTGGTTTTAAGGGCCTTGGAAGAAACCACATATGGTGTACATGACGTCTAGTGACGCTCTATCTCCATTGCTCTCAGAGTTCATCTTGAATGATTTTAGAGCCAAGCTTCCTCCCCTCCAGGTCAGACACTTTGGCACATCAAAGGTGTTTTGAAGCCTAACTAAGGAAGGCCTTCTGGAAGGCTTGGAGGGAAACACAGTCTGCCCTGAATTTCAAGAGTGGGAACACACCTCCATAAATTAATGGTATCTTTTCATTGCAGGGTATGTGTAGAGTGTTAATGTGCAAAGAAATTCATTTTATATCTTAATGAGTCTGTGAAGAGGCCAGTTTCCCTGTGTCTCCAAGTGTCAGTGTTAATGTACTCAGTTCTCATGCAAATTATGCAGTCATTCAGATTAAAAAAATACTTTATCCTTGCTTGTTAAATTTGGGACATTGAAAAGCAACAATCTCAAGATGATATGTTTAACCCATTTCATTTACAAAAGGGCATAGCATCATCATTGCCCTTGCCTCCCCTCACAGATCCAGATAGGGCCTGAGCAAGATGGCCAGTTCTCTCATTTCCTTGAGGTAACAGCTGTCTGTTTCACTGCCTTCTAGTCCTGGCCAGGGCTCCCCTCCACAAAGGCACCCTCTTGGTGTCAGTGGTCTTGAGCCCCTTGGGAAGGCTGTTCACACAGAGTCCATAGTGGATTGTTGTGTGCTTGAGCTCAAAATACAGCTCAATTACCTCCTCCAGATGGCTTCCCAGACCCACCTGTCTGGCCAGTTATCCTGTGTGGATCTCTCTGGTGCCTGGGTTTGTCTTTGGTAGGGTGCCTCCCCTCTGTGATGTCACTGTTAGAGTCCTCTCTGCCGTGCTTCCTAGACCTGGAGTTTTGAGTAGAGCAGCCTGTGCTTCATTTTTCTGCAAGTCCCTCCCTGATACCAGTTTAGTCTACTAGGCAATCAGCTAGTGTAGGAATGTGATAGTGGAAGGGTTCAGGTAGAGGCTGGTGAAAAAGGAGAAAACATGGCTTTCTATTTATGTGCCTTCAAAGACAGAGGTTGGATGCCTTACAGAGAAATGCAAGTGGGAGCCAGGAGTTATTTTCCTCGGTTAGCCTGTGTTTCATTGCCTGCCTGAGACTGGATCAGACTCTCCATGTGTGTCCCCTCTTCTTGCTGCCCCCTTCACCTTTCTCTTTCATTCTCTGTGTTGAGGAAAGTTAACCAGGAGTGTGAGGGAGAGGTTATAAAGACAAGACCAATGTGGTGGAAGGCCTGTGAAAATGCTGATGCATAGGCAGGCCCTGGAGGACCTGTGGGCAGAGGCAGTACTGTGGGAATGGATCACATCCAGGTAGAGTCCGCCTCAGCCGTCAGTCCTGAAGCACCAGCAGAGCTGCAGGACTTATCGGCAAAGCCTCTAGACGTGGCCAGAGTGAAGATTTGAAAGAAAGGAGATCCCAGGCTTCCAGATAAACTGAATGCTGTGTCTATGGTTCCAACCTTGGGGAAGAACTTAATGTACTAGGAAATATTTACATGCGACTTCCATGCTCAATATTCTAGCTGTTTGGGAATGTTGTTGAACAAAGTAGACAAAGACCCCTGCTTCTGGGGTCTTACATTCTGGCAAAGGAACATAAATAATGAAAAGAGATACAATAAATGAAAAATTAACCTGTATTTTAGAAAATGATTAGTCCCATGGAACAAGATGTAAGTACAACAAAATAAAAAGAAAGCTGATGTTGGGAAAATAGACACTCAATGAACACTCATTGATGAATGAATGAATGAATCAATCAATCAATGCACACAACCCCTTCAAAGTCACTTGACATTAATTCACTATTTTTATATCCTCTCCTTATCTGCCTCGGCCCTTTGTGTCTCCAATGCTCAGCACAAAAGGGATTTAGTAAATGTCAGATGAATGGATTGACTTTTGTTTTAGGCCCTGAAGGTTGTTTCATATTCTGTAGTGGATGATGAAGTCTAGACTGAGTCTGAAGTTCTGAGAGTCCCATGGGATCTGTCCTCATCAATTCAGGAGCTCTCTTGCACCCCCCAGCAGCTTGCTGATAAAACACATTGCCCAAGCTGTATTAGGCATTTTCACTCACTCTTATAGTAATTGGTTCCTTCTGTGAATATTTATTATCTCCTGTTGGATATCAGCCTAGTACAGGCTCTAGTCTGCATTTATTTTGTCCTTGAAAAAGAAAAAGGAAAGGGCTTTTCCAATTGTGTCCAGTGACCATGGGGTACAGACAGAGGATGTAGAGATCAGTCCTTTTGATCCCAGCCAGGGGACAATCATATAACAGGATTAAAGAGAGGAGATCATAGATGCCCTTTGAAGAGTGAGGCCTAGAAAAGTGGGTAATGAGCATCTGTGACTCCGTGCCTTCCCACCAAGGCTCCAGAACTGCCTCAACCCAGTTGACTCTTGGCAGTTAGCTGTTGTTGCAGGACGCAAGAGGCTTGGTGGCACACAGCTTCCGTTTCCAACTTTGGGATGTAGGACTACAGCTTAGACAAGTCCCTTGCCTTGCCTGAAGCCCTCAGCCGCACTTTGAGAAAGCCAGGCTTGGAACCCACAATGCTGAGGTGGACAAGATCCCCAGGAAGGTCCTACTGAAGGGCAGGTAGAGGGAATAGGCCTAGGGTTCAGGAGAAAGAGGAAATGACCAGGACCCAGGCAAGTTGTCAGGGACTCAGGGACCTGCACACAGGATGCAGTTGGGAATCTGCTGTGGGGTTGAGGGCAGGGGTCCAGTGGGGCTGGCAATCCCACACTGAGCCTTTGTATAGGGTCCAGATGCCCAGCAGGCAGCCAAACACTGGTGCTGGCCATTCCCTGACTTTCCCAGAGGTTCTACAGGGAAGCCCAAGGAACAGCCTCTTCACCATGTTCCATTTACATTAGTGAGAAAGAGCTGCTTATGAGGCTGCCAAAGGGCTACCTCCTCATTGTCACTAATCATAGTACCAATTTAAGATCTAAATTTAGCTTTCTGGGATTAGGCGCTGCCCCCTAAGCTTATGTCTAATGGTGTAACAATTGAAGTGTGGCAAATCTTCTTTTACTCCTTCTTTTAAATAGCTATGCCACATATAAAATAGTACACAAAGCACATATGCATTTATGTGTGTATATTTGTATAACACACATACATGTATTGTATAATATGTGCATTCTATCTCATTATTTAAAAAAAAAAAACCCTAATCCTGCAATAGGCTATACAACTAAAACTCTCCCAGCCCAGAGGAAAACCATCTTAACACCAGTGTGTGTCCTCAGAGACCTTTCTCTATATGTACAATTTCTGTGATTGACATTTCTCTCAATGAAAACTTAAATACCCACAGGAAGTGCCTAATAAATGGCAGATCACAATATGCTATAAAGACACTGGCTGAGATAGTGATGTGTGTGCAGCAGGACTCTGCGTGGGCACATGGTTATTACAAAGAGGGAGTTATGTTGGAAATCTAAAATATGCAGTCATTAACAGCCTGGGCTCAGGAGCCAAGGGGCAGGCAGGTATGTAGAAGGCCCCTCCATGCCAGCCTTGAGGGAAGAGTTGAAATTTATAATGAGAGTACTTTATGTATCTACAGAGCTCTGAGACTTAAACTGAGTCTTCCCAATCAATCACCTTGGGGTGCCAGTTGGAGAAATGTGAACCAGCAGTCTGGGGACTTGTCAAAGGTCCCACACTGGATCAGAGGCAGAACCAGAGCTGACCCTCTTCTTCCCGTGCATGGTGTCACGGACACCTTCTAGTCTCAAGGCTGAAGCCTTGGAAAGGTGGTGGTACAGAGGTGACAGGAGGGAATAGTCTAAATCTATCACATTTCTGCAAGGTGGACAAAATTTGGGAATATTCTGGTGGCCGTAACTCTCTCTGTGCCAAATGCAGATGTTCTATTCCAGAGCGTTCCTTAAATACCCGGGCATGTGGTGCTCAATCCCCAGTTGGGAATGGGCCCTGGCCCAGGAAAGGTTTGATTTGACCTAATGAAGTGAGAGAAAAACATAAAAGCTATCTTCTTCCTGAAGCAACAGTACGCTCCTGCTACCACACCGAAAGAATTCAACGACAACCAAGAAGAATGTCTGACAGTGGCTACCATTCAACCTTGAAATTGCTCACAACCAAAGGGCATGAACTGCAGAGATAAAGCTGTTTTAAAACAAGCAGGGCCCCATGGATGCCTGCCGATTTAAGCTCTTTTCAATTTTTAATTCTTTTCTTTTCTTTTAGCTGCATTTTATTCTTAGCTAAGTGATTTGGACGGGCTCCAAATGCAGCTCTAGGGGAGTAGGAAAAGCAATGAACTAAATGCCAGCTTTCTGCACAGGGTTGGCTGTGCTCGGCTGTGTGGCTGCTAGGTGATCACAGAATGAGGCCTGACAATGGGGTGAACCAAGCCAGGCCTTGACAAACAGGTTTTCAGATGGTCCAGCAATGAGCAGAATGCCAGGCTATATAGTGGGTGGGCATGATCACTGACCTGGGCAGAACTGTGGTGAAGCAGTTCTTGCTTAGTTGAATAATGATATGCATCAGGCCAGTGACCTGAGTTGCTGGAACATTCTTTAGGTTGGCCTTGTAAATTAGTGCCCGAGTCCCCAGCAGAATAAATCTCACCATATCTGACGTTATGACCCTCCCACACTTCCCTGCCTCTGGTCCCTTACTAGCCTGATTTCTTTTCATTGCTCTCATCCTGCAGCTCCCCTTCATGGTGTCTCCCCCACTAGCCTGGAGGCTCCCTGAGAGGGGTGCCACATTTGTTCATCCACAGGGCTTAGAGTCACACTTAGTTGGTGCTCAATAAATAAAGGCTGAGTAAGTAATGTTCCAAGTCAGTTAAAAATCCAGGTCCTGCCTAGGCTGCCTTCTTTTCTGGGTCACAGAGGCTCTTGTCTTCAGTCACCCATGCCATCTGCATGCATGACCACAGAGGTGGCAGGACAGAGTTCTAGGATGTGGTGCAGTTAGTGGCTAGAAAGATCATTCTATTGTACTCCTCCCTGTATTTCGTATTTCCCCAGCAATTTCTCTGTAGTTTATAGTTGATGTTACCTGGATATGGGTCTCTAAAGCTGGAAGATTAAAAGAGAGGGTGTCATCTCCCTGGTACCAGGTGGGTCTGGTGTTTCTTTTGGTCCAATTGAGGAACATGACCTCAAGCGCTGCCTAAAAATTGGGCGGGACTGCTTGTGGGACAGAAGGATGAAGAGACCTAAAGACACCTTAGTTAGAGTTTCTCTTCCTTGTCCCTATTGCCATTTTGTGTTGGACTGTTTCTTGGACTAATTTTTGGCTGTGGGAACTATCCTGTGCGTTGTAGGATGTGTAGCAGCATCCCCGGCCTCCATAAGTGCATGGAACTAGCAGTCACCACCAAAGCAAATGACAATCAAAAATGTCTCCAGATATTGTCCAATGTCCCCTGGGGATGAAACAATGACCAGTTGTAAATGAGCACTTCAATGACATTGCACAGGTTAATATTGAGGGGGGAGGAGCCAGGGAATACCCGCCCTCCAAGTGCCCCTTGTTTTCATGGGTTCTGCTGAGGCTTTTCTCCAGAGCCCTCCTGTCAACGTGAGGTTAAGAGCAACACTTAGATTTATCTTTGATGATTTGAAAATATTTAACATATTATTATGATTTGTGTATCAGAACACTCTGTGCTTCTAAATTTTTTTTTAGCAGTTGCCAAAGCAACTTTCCCAGCCCAGCTGTGTCTGAGATGGGTGTCATGGGTGTGTCTGGATCAGGGATGGGAAAACCAGGTTCTGGAACAGTTGGGAGGTGGCATCCAGGCAGAGAGAGTGCTGCAGCTCAGACACCCTACATCCTGAGCTTCACAAGCCCAATAGATTGCTTGTCTGTTTTTTCCCTTAACACCTAACACCTGGGTATTTTTACTTGAATCTTTAGCCAGCAATGTAATCGTTATTCTTCTGTTTTTCTACAGATGGGCTACCTCATAGCTTGTGCCTATGAAATCCTGCTCTTAAATGTGTACTCCAAATCTGGGCCATGCTATGCTGCAGGTTCTTGGGGTGTGCTTCTATCCAGGAAAATAGACAACTGGATTGGATGCACCTGAATCTCAGAACCAGCTCTTGTAAAGAAAAGCCACCATTTTTTGGAGTACTGCAGATACAAATGAGGACTTGATCAGACGAAGGTGAATGGCTTGGGGATGAAACAGTTACCAGAAAGTCATTATGGAGATATTGTGAGCTGTTCCAGCTGTGCGGTTTTGCATAGACTCACAGCCAGCTATGTGCTGGGCCATTTGGGGCCATCAAGGAAGGGTGATGACACTTGTGCTCAGCTTGTGGCTCTACCTACATCTGTTTGATGAGATGCATGGGCGATGCATTTGTCAGGAGAAAAGAAAAACAGTAACCTGGGCTGAAAATTTAATAAAATGCATTTCAGAAGAGAGGGTGATGGCTTGACATGGTAGCCACAAGATTAATGAGATGGGATGATTGATAGTACATTAACACATACACTAAACCCAAATGGAAGACATTGTTCTGGACCCTGCAGAGGCGTTGTTCTGACTGTGGCTCTCACAAAAACCCCTCTCCCCATCCAACCACATGCAGGTACTTCTGCCTCCAAATGCGCCAATGACTATGTGAAGTGGAAGGCACTCCAAGCAGTAGCCCTTAGGACTTTCAGTAACAAAGGTAGGAGCGCCAGCTGCAGTGCTCAGTGTTTTTGTAGCCAAAAAAAAAAAAAAAAAAAAGGGGGGGGGTTCAGCTGCCTGTCACCACAAAAGCCAAACTTGTGAGGCAGATGCTCGTGCAATTGAAAATAAGTTTTATTCAGGCTCCGTGACCTGGGAGAATGGAGGACTCCTGTCACAAAGACCATCTCCTCTTTCTGCCATGGAAAAAGTCCAACTGTCCTCAGCAAGGCCAAGACAATAGTTAATGTTTAGATTTCTTGCTCCGTTTTAAAGTACAGTTTGCAGGGGGCTGTTAAGTGGTCTTAGTCCCCATCCAGGTAGCTTAGCTTACTCCTGACTGCTGTTCATTTCAGGTTCCCTTCTGGAGCCTGTGTATGGAGCTACTTGGCTACGTAGTTGCATGTTCCAGATAAGAGAGTGCATCACCAGGTGGGAAAGAGAGTGGGAGGTTCCCTCCTGGAGGTCAGAGGCCATGTGGCTGCTCTGGCCAGTGGTCCACAGACAGAGCAGGTTTGTATGCCATGGGAATGTAGGTCTTGAGAGAGAGAGAGAGAGCGAGCGAGCGCGAGAGCGAGCTTCTTTGTTCCCCTGGCATTATATTAGCTTGGGTGTGGGAGAGAGCAGGCGCTTTCTCAAAATGACCAATCAATTTTCCAAACTTTTGTGTGCTTCGGGTGGCTCCAGCTCTCAACGAATCTCTTCTTTCTCCAGGCTAGACCAACAGGCCTCTTTGGTCCAGGACCTTCCCCTGTGCCATTTTGACTTCTATGGCACATGTGCCTACCTTCCTCTGGTCCCATGCCCAGTCTGGTACCAAAGGGCTGGGGCAAGGGCTGAGGCAAGGTCTTTTTTTTTTTTCTTTCCACTTATCTTGTTAGCTTTTTGTACACTCAGTGTGAGTACCTCCCCCTGCTGCCATCCTGGCTGATGGAGGAGAATCCCCTGTGCTCCCACTGACTGTTTTACAGTAATTGTCTCTCAGGGATTGCTATTATTCTAATGTATAATATCCACCCTTATCCTCAGTTTTGCTTTCCGTACTCTCAGTTTTCTGCAGTAAACCATGGTCTGAAATATTAAATAAAAAATTTCAGATATTTTGAAAAATAGAGAGAGAGAAAGAGAGAACACATTTAAGTAACTTTATTACAGTATATTGCAATAAATGTCCTATTTTATTATTACTTAATAGTGTTGATTTCTTATTTGCCTAATTTAGAGTTAAACTTTATTATAGGTATGTTTGTATAGGAAAAAATATAGCACACGTAGGGTGCAGTGCTATCCATGATTTCAGGCGTCCACTGTAACATTTCTCCCTGAAGATAACAGAGGACTGCAGTATTTCATAAATGTACAAGCTTTTACCTACTTTTACATTAGCCTGCTATGTTCTTACCCATTTGGGTCCCAAAACAGACAGACCCTGCTGGGTAGCTGGATTCATATAATTTCTTCTTGAACAATGTATTAGTGTCCCAAGCTCATCAGAAAAATTTACTACCAAATTGGTGACTTAAAACCACAGAAATTAATTTTTCTCAGAGTTCTGGAGGCCAGAAGTCTTAGATCAAGGTGTCAGCAGGGCCATGCTCCCTTTGAAGGCTGTAGGGGAGGCTTCTTCCTGCTTCTTCCAGCTTCTGGAGGTAGATGGTGGTCATCGGCTTGTGGCCACAAAACCCCAATCTCTGTCCTCATCTGCACCTGGCCCTCTCTTCTCTGTGTCTATTTTAAGTACATTTGCCATGATATGGGACATTTTCTTCACCTCAAAACACATCTCTGTGCTCTTTAGTGATTGGCCCCTCTCTCCAACCTCCAAAACCTAACAAATAGTAATCTATTTTCTATCTTTATATTTTTGCCTTTTCTAGAATGTCGTGTAAATGGAATATATGGTATGTAGTCTTTTGTGTCTGTTTTCACTTATCACAATACTCTCAAGATTCAAACATGTTGTGGCATGTGTCAATGATTTATTTATTTTTTTATTATATACATTATTTGGATAGCCACAGTATGTTTATCCATCCATCATTGTCTGGTACACACTGAAGTTTTTCAGGTTTTGGCTATAATAAACAAAACTACTAGGAAGATATACAGACACAGTTTTGTGTGGACATGTGCTTTTATTTGTCTTGGGGGACTACATGAGATTGGAATTTCTATGTCTTTTGTGTGTTTGATTTGGTAAGACATTGCCAAGCTTTTGACCCACTTTCTATTCCACCAACAATGAGGGAGTTCAAGTGCTCCGAAGCCTCGACACCACTTGGTATTGTCTGTATTAAATTTTAACCATTTTTTGTTTAATGTACATTTCCCTAATGACTCAAAATGATAAGCATCTTTTTGTGTATGTACTTGCTGTTTGTCTATAGTAAATAGCAAATGTATACTAAACCTAACTTTTTTTCAATTTAAAAATTACATTTTTCCTAATATTGAATTAAAAATATATGTGTGTGATATCTGAATAGAAATACTTTACTGAATACATGTTTTTCAAACATTTTCTATCAGTCTATAACTTATTTTTTGTTTTATTTAAATTTATCCTTATACTTTAAATATTTTCATGATCTGTAAGTGGTATTATTGTATTAATTTCTACATCTAAGTTTTTATTACTAGTATACAAAATTCAATTGATTTGGTTCATATTATCATTGTATCCTGTAGCCTTAGTTGCTATTTTTATTAAGATTTTCTAAATACAAAGTAATTTTATGTCTCTTGGTGATGATTTTTTGTTAGTTTTTGTCTTTTTCTTTAATAAAAATCTTTGCTTTGGGATGCAGGATGTCTGTTTCTGAGAAGGGAGGAGTGAGTCCTGCCCCTTCTGTGAACAAAGAAGGAATGTGTAGTAAGCACTCTGTTAACAAGCCTCAATACATTGCTGAGATCTGAACACAGTTTCTTGAAAGAGAAGCTTCCCCTTGCTTTATTTATCTTGCTTGCATAATCAGGGTAGAACAGGGAGATGAGAGCAGTAAGTACTAGATACAGAACAGTAGAAGTGGGGAGAAAGAAGCCCAGTGCAGATTCCGCATTCGTTCTTGTTCTCAAAGGCGGGGACCTGTATTTACCAACCCACATTCTCAGGTACTGCATATGTCACAGACAGGATGGTCCTATCCTCTGCACACTCTGGTCATCTCTTCTGCCTCAATCTCCATTCTCCTCTGGGGAGTACAGTTTGGAGTTTCACAAAGTTGAGACTGCAAAGGTGCTATGGCTTAGAGCTAGTTGTGCAGGGAGGAAATGTTACCAGTTTAACTGAAGCAAAGCCCGAGTAATCTCAAATAATAGGCTGAATATTCTGATGTCAACAAAGAAGGGATTTAGAGAGAAGAAATTAAGAAATCACACTTTGTGAGCTTTTAATGAGGATGGGAAAAGAGGCTACTTGTGACGTAACTGATATTTCAGTCACTTGAAAAGTGCAGGGCTTGACCTTGGAGCAGCCATATCCCCCAGTCTGGGACAGATCTCCAAAATGTAAACACCCAACAGCATGATGGGTGTGGGAAGGGAGCATAAAACCTTCTGTAGACATTCTTCTTTGTAGATTTCATTTTAGTATTTATTTTTATAGCATATATAACACATGAGTAGAATGGTATAGATGCAGACACAATATACACATGCAGCTCAGGGACCCTGTGTGCCGCTCCAGGGGTCTCGGCCTGGTAGTTGAACATCCCCTATGGCTGCTCAAGGCTCCCAGAAACGCAAAAGTAGTAGCTGCCAAGCCTTCCTGAGTTTGGGCACAAAACCGGTATAGTGCCATTTCCAAGACATTATTTTTGGTAAAATGAATCATAGGCCAGCTCAGACTCATCGTGGGAGGATGACAGAATATGTGATTATCAGAAAAAGGATTTATCTGGGGCCATCTATGGGAATTAGCTCCCGCTAATTGTTATCACTTGGAATTAGGGAAAGCAGTGATGAATCAAGCCTCTGGGGAAGACCAGGGTACAGTTCATGGCAGGTAAAATGACAGGTATATTTTTGTCATGTATAACCATTGAATACATGGCTTCTGAGATGAGGCATGATTATTTGTAACTAATTACGACATTTTCATGACCAAAATGAAAAATGAGCAAGGAGAGCAGAGGAGGTGTCCAACCCACAACCCACAGGCTGCATGTGTCTGAGGATGGCTGTGAATGCAGACCAACACAAAATTATAAATTTACTTAAAACATTATGAGATTTTTTTTGTGATTACATGTCACAATGTATTTAATGTGTGGCCCAAGACAACTCTTCTTCTTCCAATGTGGCCCAGAGATGACAAAAGTCTACACCCCATACTATCTGTTGTCACTTTGGGAGCCTTTGTTACTAACGTCACAAATGGAAGAAGACAGATTGTTAGGATTCTTGTTAGGATTCTGTGTCCAGTTAATCTTTTTCTTTCACTAATTCATGAGGGCTTTGAACTGTGCTCAGAGTTATCTGCTGTTCCTATGGATTCCACCCATCTCTGACTTATGTCTGTTTGCCATCCTCTTGTCTTTAGAAGTGTGTTACCTGTGAATTTCAGATAAGGTTGAGGCAATCACCAAATCAGTTTTATTTTTGAAGTTATAGCCCTCTCTGTATAGATGTGGGCATCTGCATAGTATTCTTCCCAGGGATCAGATCTTTTGATGCTGTGATTGAGTGTAGAAACACTGAGAAAGGTCCTAGAAACCCCAAACATACCCTTCTCCTGTCTACCCAAAATCCACATCATGTATGCCCACTTGCACTAGTTTTGTCTTCTGTACAACATTGGCAATTGAGTGACCTGTTTAAGGAAGGGTTCTTTTGAATTTCTATTGAAACATGAGCTGGAGTAGATCACTGGTAACAGTGGTATTACCTTTCAGATAGTTCCACTTGAATGAAGATATGAACTAATCATCCCAATGTATTACTTTCATATCCATTTTTGAAGCTAGTAGATATCTACTGCGACCTAACAGAGGTCAGGCAGACATGTGATAAATATAGAAGGGGGTATAGTCATTGCTTCTAAGGACTTCAAAAATGAAGGTGAGGGCCCTTCTGATGTGGTGGATTCCATGTGGAATCACCCTGAGCAGCCCTGGCCCTGGTCTTCTGCCAGATGTGCCTCTTCCAGCTGCTTTCCCTGTCGCATCGGTCCTGGTGGAGCCCTGAGTACATCCTATGCCTGCTACTCTGGCGTGTCCCCACCTCATTTTGGAGCTGGTGAATAGTAACTGTCCCTTAAAGGGCATCCCTCAGCCCTTGTCATTCTCAATGTGGCAGTTTTTTGGGCCTTTCCAGTTTCCTCTGTGAGATTTAAATGATTATTCTTTGTTTTCTTCAGAGAGAGTTTATCTTGAGCTTCTCTTCTGTTAGTTCCTGGTTGTTTCTGAGTTGGATTTTCGTTCTGCGCTAACTCCTTGTGCTGAGTCATCATTGTCCTGCCAGTGTTCTTTCAGTGAGCACAGGGTTGGTAGCCACACTTTCTCTTTGAAGGTAGGTCCACTGTATTAGAGAGGCCATGTATAAGCACCTAATCTCAATGGAGTTTTTTAATGGAGAATAGAAGATCACCTGACCAGGGAAGTGCATGCTGTGTGTGTATACACACGTGTGTGTAAGTGTGTCCAGGTGGAAAGCAAACAGAAGAGAAAAGTAGAAGAGATGAAGGACTTTGGAAAAAGAGAGAAATATTTTATAATTCCTTAGTAAACAAGATCTGGACCTAAAAAATGTATCATATTAAAATATTAGTAAAATGTTTATAAATTAAATAAGATTATACATTAAAAACAATGATTTTTTTAAAAAAAACCTTAAAGTTATTCCAGCAGAAAAGAGATTTTTGTAGTCTCCTTGTGAGGAAAATTTCCAAAATCAGTGACCCACTGGGTCCCCTCACATCTGCGCAAGCATTTTCTACCATTTACTAAAAGGTCATGAGGGGCAAGTATTTTAATTGTGTTGTTTTATATACTTTCATTTGCTTGGTATTTTTTTCACAGGTGACACAGCAAATCTAAGTGTTTTGAGTATTGTGTTCTACCTGGGACTTAGCTAGAGCTTAGCTCTGTGTGGGAGGTTCTGATCCCTGTACCCAGCACAATCTACTACTAGAAAGGTGAGTAATAGACCTTCATGCTGTGTGCTGCCTCATACAATTGCACACCATACAACTTAGTGATTGTGTTAGTTGCACATGACAACCCTGTGAGATATTGGAACAGAGTGAGACTGCAGATCTCAGGAAACATATATGAAGTGTAGAGAAAAGTAAGGACACATTTGCTCATTAAAAATTAACCAGTGGCCTTGCTTCTTGGTCAGTCCATGCACATAAAGGTCAATTTTCTGCCTTCCAACTACTTCTAGCTCAGGTGTCAAGATAAACAAAAGTTGGCAATATCATGCAAGACACATCATGGCAAATGTTGGCACAATGTCAAAATGATGCAAATGTGGCTCTGCCTGTCTCTTGGGCTGGGGGCAGGCCTGCAGGATTTGAGGGAAAGGGTGTACATGTGTGTAGGGGTAAGGAAGTCATTTGGTAGGCTGCTGTGACGGCAGACTCTTTACCTAGCATACGTGCAATCGGAAGTCCAGGCTGTCCAGCTCACCAGGGCGGGGGCCTGAGCCCATGTGGGGACTAAGATTACTTGGTAGTCATTTTCTTGCAAGGAGTGTGCCACCCTTCCCTCTTTTTCCATGATATTCACAGCCTGTCGCTAATCTACTTTTAACTATTTCTAACTTTCATATTTGAAAAATGCAGCCATGTCCATCACAGTCAAAACAAAGAGGAGAATTTGAGGTAGGTGTCTGGAGTGAGAGGGAAAATGTCTGGTTTTTCACTTCCTGAATTTTCTACTTACCTGCTCCCTTCATTTCATGTGGGTTGTTGAGTTGTGGCCTTTCTACGAGGCTCTTGTCTATGTGTTTTTGTCAAAAGCAAAAGCACAAGCAAGGCTCCCACCCAACTCAAAGTTCTCAGAATGCATTTGGTTTACAGTGTGTCTCTGAACTTTCCAATTTCTTTAAAAGAAGCAAAAAAATCTTTCCCCCATCCTTTGGATAAAGTGCCCATGTGGGATATTAACATCCATCAATTGCCTGGTGTGAGTGAGTTCTGTGTTTGGATATAATCCCCAGGCGCTGGTGGTGTTCACCTCCAGAAACTTCTCGGAGGTCAGGGCTCACACTCTCCAGGAGCTGAGGTTGTGTCTGATCCTCTGGGGTGGTGGGTCAAGGGAAGGGAATGCTCACGTTCTCACTGGTATGACCGGGTCTGTTTGGGACACCTCCCCACCCTTGCAGCTTGCAGGACTAACTTCATCTTGGAAGGGAGGAGATCCTGATTTCTCTGAAGAAAACCGCGTAGCATTTTAAATTGTAATTGTGCTTAAAGGACCCGTGTACACAGCCGAAGGGGGTTAGATTGAGGGTGGGAGGTGGGGGTGTGTGTGTGGCAGGGGACAGTGGTGGGGAGAAAACGGAGACAACTGTACTGAACAAGGCAAATATTTCAGTGTGATTTTCATAAGGATGTATTTCCGTTTTTCTGTTCAATTTTTTTGATAGCACACATTACTGATCAATTATACCACAATGTCGGCAACCTTGAAGAAACCTGAGAGAAAATTTAAAAAAAAAAAAAAGCCTTCCACAACATAAACAAAATGATCTGTTGGGAGAACTTGACAGTTACTTTGTGACATCTTTTGTTCATCAAAGGATTCTGTGCTTTAGAAATCAGTCATGCCTTGACTAAGTTTTAGGCATATGTTATAGCAAATCAATGGAGAAAGTTGTTTTATTTGAACTGAGAAGCAAAGAAAATATGAAGTTTGTAAGATCTAGTACAGTGTGTGTCTTTTAGGCACCAGATAATACTTGCAAATAATTCCCTGCCTGAAACCACAAAGCATGTATGCAAAGGTAGATAACATATCTAAGAGAACAGTCTCTCTAAAACAGGGCTGTCCATTTCCACGGAGCATGTGCAGCTGAGAGAAGTCTTTCTGAAATGAGTGCTAACCCACTTGCTTCCCCAAATTAGCTGCCCGCCTCTGCTCCGGAAGCCTTTTAATAGGCTGTATACAATAATGCAATTACAGGCCCCTGTCTTAACAAAGCAGCCTCATCATCAGCATTGGGTGAAAGCTTTTAATAGGAGTGGTGCAAGGTGTTGTTTTCACCCTTTTCACAGGGAGTTCTTCATTTTCCTTGGGGCCAATTTAGGAATGTCTATCACGAGGTTTCAATCCATTTAGCACTTATACATTTGCTGATTGTTCCTCTGTTTTCTGTGTTTTTTAGCTTCAGACCGTTTATATACATCTGTTCTCACTAAAATCTCTCACATCAAATTGAAAGCCCCTCCAAATTATTTCCTAACATTTTCTGCTAATTACCACTCTTTAGAAACGTGGATTTCCATTTGAAATATCTTTCTTTTTGTCTTGCTTATCTGCGGAAAATATCTCTTCGGACATCACTGAAATGACCAGTTTGACTGCTATTCTTTGGGTTGCCTGAGTAACTGTAGGCTTACAAGAAGATCCTTTCTCCCTTTCTTCTCCCTCTTCTCTTCACCATTCTCTATTGCCATCATCATCATCTCTTTCTCCTCCTTCCATCCCTTCTTCCTTTCTCTCTTTCTTTTCTCCTTTCATTTTTCAAATATTCATTGAGGGTCTTCTGTGACTCAAAACCTATTTCAAGCACAGAGAATACAGCAGTGAACAAAACAAAAGTTTCTTTATGAAGCTTACAATTTAAAGGAGGGAGAGAACAGCTGTATATATATATTCATATTTCTTGATTAAGCACTGTTAGGAAAAGGAGGCCCTGTGGGCTGATAGTACTTGTGTAGAGACCTGCGGTCGCCGTTTTTGCCCTTATTTTATGATTTTCCAAATACTATACCTTTAATTGCATCTTCATCAT
Organism: Anoura caudifer; assembly: GCA_004027475.1. Taxonomy (NCBI): domain Eukaryota; kingdom Metazoa; phylum Chordata; class Mammalia; order Chiroptera; family Phyllostomidae; genus Anoura; species Anoura caudifer. Next base: position 40,913 of record PVKU01008020.1, on the reverse strand, counting down.
TATATTGGAGATACTTTTTGTCTCTACATTATTTGATATTTTGCAATGAGTAAACATGATAAATCATGCTAAGAACTGTGTACCTAGCACTAGTAACCATTTAATGATGATGATGATGATGATGGCGATGGTGGTAATGATGATGGTAATAATGATAAAATAATAATAGATAACATTTTTATACAAATTGGCACTATGAAATTTTCTAAATGACACAGATTTTAATTCAAAGGAATGCATAAAAATGATTGTACACTGTGGGTATGGAGAAGGAAGTAAATGAAGTACTGTTCTTGACTTAGCATTTGGTGCTTGACTCCATAATGAAAATTCAGCTTTAGGTGCTGAAAGGGGCTATTTTGATCGCCCCAAAACAAAGCTCCTGGATCCATTTGGCATCTGCTATGATGTCTTCATGTTGTGTCTGCTCACTTGAGGGATGAAAAATTATGTTCCCGTTGTCTCAAAGAGCAAGTTTCTAGGAGGTTCCTTGGAATGTTCTCTGTGTAACTAAACCTCAGTGAGTGATCCTGTGACTAGAATTTGGGGCCACAGGGTGGTCAGCATGGGCAGACCAGCAGGTTCCATCTCTGGTCCACCCTCCCCAGTTTGAGACCTACAGGGGAAGCCCCAGGTACCGGACGTAATCAATTCCTTGTGCCTCTGAGCTTGCTGAAGCTGTGTGGATATACGTGTTCCTTACCAGTATGGGAAACAGAGTTCTGGGAAAAGTATGCCAAGTGATAAACAATGAAAAACAAATAAAATAGTCTGCCTAACAGTGTGAATTACCATGACATCAGTTTTTTTGTTTGTTTTTTTTAAGAAACCAAATACTGGTTCTCACTTTTCAAAGCTATCTTGAATGTAACTGTTTCTTAAATATATCCTATCACCTCTGTGGACTTTCTGGGGTTGAGTCATATCAATTCTAGGTCCTTCCCAGGTTTCCAGCTACCAAAACTGCCTGATATTCCTCAGAATCAAATCTGAAAGAGGTCCTGGCGGAGGGAGTAGCAGGGTGAAGACGAGAAGGGTCCATGGAGGAAAGGTGAGTGATAATGGGAGAAGAAGAGCAGCTTCTTAGGAGGAGGCAGAAGCCTGCGGATGTCCTGGGGGGAGAAATGGGCAGGGGGACCTGGAAGAGGAGAAGAGAAGAGAAGGAAGCTGGAAATGTAGGGATGAGCATGAGAGAGATGGAGTCTGACTGGCAGAGAGACCGAGGTGAAGGAAGAAGCAGGAATGGGGAAGTTGGGAAGAGCAAAGAGAGAAGAGTGATGCTCACCATGCACTGGGGTTTCCTGTGGGGTACAGACAGCACATGTGTAGGTGTGTGTGCATGTGTGTGTGTGGGCACACATGCAGGTGTATAGTTTAACATGGTTTCTTTTACAGATACTAAGTCTGGCACTCAGTGAACTGTGACAACCTGTTCAAGGTCACATAGGTTGTGGATGCCATGCCCTGTTGTTGAGCCCAGGTTTTCTGGCCCCAAAGCCCATGACCTTCCCTTTGGGAACATGCTCCTGGTTCTCTCAGAAAGCCTGACTAACAAAAGCCCCAAGACTAACATTGGGCCATCACTCTGAGTGGCTGGGGTTCCAGGGGTTGTAGTGGGGCTCACAAAATGCTGAGTTTCCCTTTAGTCTCTGATTGAAAGGGTGTCCATGAGGCTGGGCGATGGCCTTTTGGACCAAAGAGATTTATTTCCAATAAATGTAGTAAGTTAATAGTATGTGTTAAATGCTTACAACCTAATTATTCTATTTCTGTAATTATTATGTCACTATTAAAACAGGTAATATGTTTTAATCAAGCTGTATATGTGTTGTAACTCAATTTAGGGCAAAACGTAAAGACTTTACATATAACTTGATGTATTTCTCAGTTCCTTCATTATTTCCAATTTCTTTTTGATTCATTATGAACTTCCTTTGGTTCCCAGCTCAACAGATCTTCCAGGTTCTTCTGAGCCTTTTCGAATCAGAGTTCCAGGCCTCCTCTTCCAGCCAGACTGGTCACCATGCTGTTCCCCAAACACTCTGGAATGCTCCGCCTTGAGACCTTCTGCCTAGAGTTGGCTTTTCAGACACGGTTCACTCCCTCACCCCTTGGGGTTTGCCCAAATCTAGCTTTTACGGATGCCTTCCCCTGATCACCAGTTTAACAATGTCATCCTCACCAATGTCCCCAATCTACCTGTCCAGCTTTATTTTTCTCCATAGAATTACTATCATCAGATACACAAATTGTTTTCAATATTAAAAAATCTATCAAAACTCGCATAATAGAATTAGCTGTTTTAAGATGAACTAATCAGCGTCACGTAGCACATTCATAATGTTGGGCAACCCCCACCCCCACCTCTTTCCAAAGCATTTCCCTTGCTCTAAGTGAGCACCCCTCCAGTTAGGCAGTTAATCAATCCCCACTTCCTTCACCTCACCAACCTCTGGCAACCTCCCGTCTGCATTCTTTCCTCATGGGTTCATCTATTTTGGATATTTTGTATAAATTGAATCATACAGTATACAGCCTTTTGCTTCTGGCTTCTTTCCCCTAACATAATGTTTTTGAGGTGTATCAACGCTGTAGTATGTATCAGTAATTAGTTCTGTTTTAAGGCTGAATAACATTCCATTGTGTGGATAGATCACGATTTGATTATCCATTCTTTCATGCTGGACATTTGGGTTTCTACTTTTTGGCTCTTGTGAGCAACACAGCTACAAACATTTGTGTACATGTGCTGGTTTGGGTCTTCAGTTCTTTAGGGTACGTATCTAGGGGTGGAATTGTAGGGTTTTTGCCCATCAGCACTCCCCTTCTCTCAGGCTACCCTTGTTAATTTTGTATCAGAAAAGCAAAATATTGCTCTTGCTGTTTCAGGACTTCGCAGCTAAATGGTGACTCCCCCTTTTGTTTTAATTGCTCTCTTCTATGGCATATTTGACTTTGAGGGAAACCTGGTTTGACTTAGAAAGACAGCAGGGATCAGTGAGTGCATGTAGTCATCTATCGGACTTTCTCCTGGGACTACTGAGAGCGGCTCTTTGACTCAAACTCATTACCAGTGAGGTCCCTTATAAAATAAGTGCCTCTCTTCTAAGGAGAGGAAACAATAGTCAGATAATTTAAGCAATAATAAATTGCAAGATTAAAATAAAGACAAGAACTTGCACACTGCAATTCAGTCTACTTATTTTATCCATGTCTATAGTGGCAACACTAGATAATGAGAAGCGAAACTTTCTTTTGCTCAGCTGGCAGAAGAGGCAGAGTTTTTGGAAAGAGCATCCATTGGGAATGATGAAGAAAAGTCTTACCAGTGACTAAGTATTTTGGTAACTAACATTGGGAAGTTACTTTGGATATGTTTAGTAGTTGTGTCAACCACATAGGGTCAAAGGTTAAAGGTTGTGGAGCACCACTTTGCTATACATTGAAGTTACTTGGAGAGCTTTCACTCAGGTTGAGCCCGTTGCCCACCTCCAGATATTTTTTATTTAATTTGTCTAGGATTGTGACTTGGGCATTTGTATTTTATAAAGTTTCCTCTACCCCTCCACCCCCAGGTGACTATAATGTGCTACCTAGCACTGAACACCATTATCCCGAGGTATCTCAGGTACTTTTTCCAAATAAGAAGAAAAAAATAGAAGGCTTATTTGATGCTAAGTTTGCAGCATGAAATTTGAAAGATGTTTGGTATCTCCTAAAAGTATATTTTAAAGTTCTGTGTCATAAATGCATATTTTATTTTATTTTACTTTACTTTATTTTATTTTACTTTATTTCATTTCATTCATTTCATTTCATTTCATTTCATTTCATTTCATTTCATTTCATTTCATTCCATTCCATTCCATTCCATTCCATTTCATTTCATCCCATTTTGGCTAACTGGTGCATCTAGAAACTCACTGCTCAATATGTGTACAACAGCCCAGCAGCACTGCCATGACCTGGGCTCATGAGAAATGCGGAATCTGCACAAATAGGTGAACCCAGTGGTGGCAGTATGGCCTACGCACAGACAGCACTGAGAGCCTCGTCTGTGGGATTGCTTGGTGTACAAGTAGGTGGAGTGTGTTTAAGAGAATATTGAAGAAATTCTGACCTTGGACTTTGTTCCTATGGTCATTTCAAGAACACTCAAGTGTATATAGCAAACACATGAAGAGTGGTTAGTGTTTTAAAACATGGCTACAAGATTTTGGTCAATCAAAAACAAATGTTCACTATACATGACCCAGGCAAGAACTCAGGAATTGAGCTGAGTTCATCCTGATTCACTCATCACAGATGGCTACATTTTATCCTGTGTCTCCAATTCCTTGTGGAAGGTAGCTTGAAGAATGGGCAAAGTTAAAGAAACATGTTCTTAATTCTTCACCTTCAGAAATAAGAATGGATACCATCCCAAGCTGGGCTGCATTTTACAGAAGAATTTATTTCCTTGTTTTAATCATTGCCTAATAAAATATAAAAAAGAAATTCAAAGAGGGCCTATTGAATAATGAAGGACTTGGAAAGTGATAGATATTGAGTAAATCTGAAAACTTGCATCTTTCTTTTAAAAAAAAAATGTAGATTGATGGCAACGAACCAGAGTTTGAGGTATGTACCAGCATTTTCTGCAGACTTACAGGGAACTTTGATGTCTTATGCGATAGCTACTGTGTCAATTATCTTCGCTGAAAAAGGAGAAAAATTGCAGTGGAGGACTCATTGACTTGATGTGCGTGCACTGGTCAAACATTTGATGGCCAATAATTGGCAAAAGGGGCCTCAGTGGAAATTAGTGCCCCGGGTACTCGACCACAGCCTCTCAACGGACCCACTCTCACTTCGGCACATGGGATTTAGAGAATCTATAGGAAAGATTTCTTGACATATATAGTTATTAAACACCAGAATGGATTATTAATCAACTTTTTCCTGAAGTCCTTTAAAGGAAGATGAATTTCAATTTGCCTGAAACATTTTATTGTGATTGTTCCCAAAGGCAACAAGGTAGCTCCAATTGTATCGCTAATCATAGTCGGATCCTTTTGATTCTAGAATTTCATTTATGAAGCTGAACTAGCAGGAAGGGTGTGTATACATATATGGGAAATATAAGGAAAGGCAAGTGAGACATCTCAGAAGCCATGTGGCTTTGGCTGGGAGAGTATAACTTGGGAAAAGATTTATAAAGGAAAATACCAATTCACTGTAATATTCCTAGAAGTGGATATTCCAAACTTTTTTCCTTTCTGTAAAGGAAAAAAAGGGAGAAAAGAGGGAAGAAGAAAGGGACAGAAAATAAATGTAGGAAGGCAGAAGGACTGAAAGAAATAAAGACAGGTGGAAAGATAGAAACTAATATTTTTATTTATATAGCAAACACATTGGCATTTATTATCTGTCAGCTTATGGGATATGTAGTATTTGGGTTTTTGCACCATTAACCAGAGAAGCAAACAGAAATTCATGCTCAAAATTGCATGGTAGATGGTAGTAGAGTCAGCAATTAAAGGTATGTGAATCTGACCTCAGAGTAATTCTCTCTATGATACCATGTGGCCAACTTCACTCTGATACTTGATTTCCTTTTCAAGGATGCATCTTCTATTTCATGAAGAAATGAGAACAATTCCATGTGATCTTATGAAGTGCCTCCTTTGTGACATCTTCCTTCCTCTTCTCTTTCCTCACTGCCAAGGCAACCATTCCTCTGTGCCTCCATCCTTTCCCTTTATCCTTTGTGGATATTTCTTGAGTTTCCCATCTCCCTCCCATTTCCCTGTTTTGACTTCTACTCAGTACTTTATCTTCATTTACTACCCATGTTTTTCTTTTCTCAAGCAGGTTTTGCCATGAAATGCCTTTTCCCACAAAGGTCCAGGAATGTTTTTTCCTTGTTGTCATTATTAAATTTGTAAAACTAATAGTCAAACTCTGGATGGTCGGATTTAATCTCTTACCCCCCACTCACAACTGCCCTCCTTGCAGTTGGACTTCCACCCTCACCATCCTGAGGAGATGTCTCTCATGATTTTGCTGATGGGCACTCTGTTGGTCCTCATTCACCTCCTTTTCTCTTCCACTGTTAACATGACTGACCACCTTCTCCTCGTATTGTCACTCTTTGCTCAAGCAACATGGTTTTCATGGCTCTCCTCATTCCTCTCACCGAAGTTTCCTTCCTTCCCTAAAAATTTGTGTGCTCCCCAAACGCCTTTCTATCTGGGCAGCTCACTTTTCTTCCCTCCTTTTTTTTTTTTTTTGTGATCTCACGTAGTCTTGTGGCTCTAACAATCATCTCTAGGCAGATAATGGCCAAATCTGTAACATTTCTCATGGCTTGTCTTCCAAAAGCCACTTTGGCACTTCTGACTGCCTGATACATTCCTTGGAGTCAATAGAAATGCATCTAAAATAATGACATAAAAGATTCTGCTCTTCCCATTCTTAGTCTTCTCGGTTGAGAGTTTTGGTCACTTTGACCACTCTTTCCTCATTGTCCACCTGGCCACTGTTTCCTCCTTGTCCACCAAATCTGATCCTGGTCTTTTCTTTCTAGTTTAAACGCAGAGTTTTCCATTTCAAGCTCTTTTTATCTCCTGACTAGAGTTTTGTAGTAATCTCTTGTCTGACAACATAATCACACTTTCTGTTCCGCTGGTGTCTAGATTAATCACTTCTTCCATTTAAATGAAAACCTTCAATGACCCTTCTTGACCTACCCACACAATCACTTACCTGAGTGTCACTCAAATTGGTTCTCTCAGAACACTGTTCTAAGTGATGCTAACAGCTAGGCCATGAAAAATAAAGGTTTTGTGAACAAATACGCTTGAGAAATGCTGGGCTAAAGAAAGTTCAATAAGCTGTTTCTTTAGTGAAGTACTTCTTGGTGTGTTCAATATATTAGTGAACACTAAATTTCCAGGATTCAAAGATTTCACCGTCTATATGGTCACATGGTTTCATTGTGTGTCAGTGAGTACATGCATTTGTATCCCTGGAAAACATGCTCCTCTAACACAAATATTTTCTTATTCTTTATTAGTTTCTCATCTTACTTCTTTTGTCCCTCATTTTTTATATGCATCTTACTCACCACTAAAAACTCTATTTATTTGTTTCTTTTTCCATGAAGCCCTCATCATCCAATAAGATGTTTTAAGTTATAAATAGTGAAAAATACAACTCTCTCTCCCCCCCACCAAAAATAGGAATTTATTGGTTTAAATCAAGGGTCAACAAACTGAATTATATGACAAATCTGGCCCATTGCCTGTTTGGTGAGGCCCAAGAAGTAAGCATGGCTGTTACAGTTTAAGTGGTTGAAAAGAAAACAAAAGAAGAATAGAATTTTATGACATGAAAATTATTTGAAATTCAAATTTTAATGTTCTTAAATAAAATTTTACTGCAACACTGACAGTGCGTTCTTTTATGTATGTTCAATGGCTGCTTTCCCAGCACTATGACAGAACTGAGTAATTATGATAGGTACCATGTGATGTATTAAACAAAAATATTTACTATCTGGCACTTTACAGAGAAAGTTTACCTAGCCTTGGTTAAAATAATGGAGCAGGTAGGCAGTCCAGGAGTCCACATACAATTTCACCCACAACTCAAGAGATGGACTAGGTCTCAGTTTTGTTCTCTTTGTTTCTAAGATCATTTCTTCAGTAAGGCTCAACTGCATTTCCAAGATAAATGCTAACAGATTTAGAGTCACATGTTCTTCATTTCCAATGTACAGAAAAATCAATGACTTTGTCCCATCATTTCCAGAAAACTTCTGAGATTTTTTTTCTAACTAGCTGGTCTTAGGCAGATAACCTCTCCCAACCCCCAACACACCCACAGTTCAATCAACTCTTGTGTCCATGGGGATCAGCAGCATGGCTTGTCTGGGACCTGTGCTCCACCCTTCGAACCCTGGGGGTGAAATCAACAAATGTCAAGTCTTTTGTGTAAGAGAAAAAAGGACTGATTGCCTGGGAGGCAGCTGTCAATGCCCATTGTAACTTTTTGTTTTAATCCATCCCATTCTTTGAAATTCCATATCCCTCCTACATATCTTTGTCGTAGGCATTGATCACTTTTTCATTTGAATTGTATTTTGGTGCATAATTTCTTCTTGCTAGGGCACAAACTATTCGAGAGCATGGTCATATTCTATCCAACTTCCTGTTTTCCTAATGTTCTATATCCCTCTGTACATAGCAGGCACTTTATGAATAGACCCTAAATGGAATGAAAAGAACATCCTTTGCAGACATCGAAATATTCCACAAAGTCAGGGAAATCAGGACTTGAACTAGGGCAAGAATTTCTATAAATTATCCAATAAAAGAGTCAACATTAGAATCAGATTAAATGCAGTTAGTTGTCTTCAAAAAGTTAGTCAACATGGATGGGGCAGATGCTAAGTTTAACCAAATGTTAAAAACAAAGAGTCAGGCTGATGATAAATCCATTGCCTTCCTCTAAAATGCCCCTTCTCTCCCTATCAGACCCATACATCTCTATTGACACTCCAGAATATTCCTTGTGGTTTTCTCCTTTTAGGTTCTGAGTTTTATATTAGGGAAGTTAATTCTTCACATGTGAAACCCAAGCCCTCCTTCACTTATCAAGAGCACATACATATATTATTGAGGAGATAATAGAAAATAGAAATTTTGAAATACAATAACAATCCACCAATTTATGTTAACATACAGGGCTAAGGACATAAAAATGTTAAATTAAAAAGTAGCTTCTAAAGAAATGTGATATTATTTGTTTTGTATCTTACTTCACATTACTTAGGTAAAGGTCAAGAAGTAGCCAAATCCTTATTATTATGATGTGTATAATTTACTTCATTTCATCATGGACTGTGTGGTGTTATGCTTGGTTCCTTCATGATCCTGACTCATTGACTTGCAAACTGGATGAAGCCATTGGCTCTTCCAATCAGCTGCTATAGGTCGCTTGTGTCCCTCAGATATAGGAGAGTTGAGCCACGAGGCCTGGTTTCTTATCTTGGGGTTCTGTGACTTATCCTTGGTATCCAAGGAGAAGTCAATCTTTAGAGACCGGCCCAAGAATCAGCACATCACAAGGTTCCTAATATTGTCTTTTTCATAACAATTCTAGTCTCTTCTTTCAATCAAATGATATGGTTGGAAAAGATTAGCTGCACATATTATAAAATAAAGTTATTTGGATATCAGCAACATCTTGTGCTTAACAGAAATCAATATTAGGATAAAATATACAGGGAAAATAGTAAAAGTATTGCTGCTTATGAAATGTCAATTTTTTTTCCTTTTTTCCTTTACGAACTATATTTTATTTTAATCTCTCCACAATAGTTCCTGTTTTGTTCAAAATCAATTGAGAATTACATCTATGTACTGACTTTCACAAAGCATTAACAGTGGAGGCATCCATGCAGATACATTTTACTCAAGGTCAGAGATTATGTTAGAAACTGCACAAAAACAGCTTTCTCTTACAGATAAATAGTCTAAAATACTATTTTTAATCGATCCTAAAATGAAAGTGTTCCAATAGTATTTTATTGCATAAAATCTTTGAAGGGTTATAATTTATTTTATTTCATTCCATTTATTTTATTTTATTTTTAAAGATTTATTTATTTGTAGATAGAGGGGAAAGGAAGGAGAAAGAGATGGAGAGAAATGTCAATGTGTGGTTGCCTCTCACACATCCCTAGTGGGGACCTGGACTGCAACCCAGCTATGTGCCCTGACTGGGAATCAAACTGGCGGCCCTTTGGTTTGCAGGCTGGCATTCGATCCACTGAACCATACCAGCTAGGGCGTGGGTTATAATTAATAAAGCAACAGAAATTCTTGCAAACTCTGCATCTTGAGCAAGAATATTTTGCAAAGCAAATTTTTGCGCATTTTACATTCATGACTTTGAATTAGTTAAACACACAACTCCCCATGTGGTTTGTACATGCAAATCACAAGAAGGAATGTTACTGATCTCATATGTGGAATCCTCACTCTCATTGGGCATTGTCTACCTGTAAAGCAGTCTGATTTCACTATGTGAGATGAAAATTACCAGGTAAATTCAAGAACAAAGCTCTCTTTCTTATTCCTTAATCCTCAGAAATTTATCTCAATACTTACATTGTGTCTGATCTGTAGCAGATGCTCAACAGGAATATGTCTTGTGCACATTCAAGAAGTAAATTCTACGAAGTTGTAGCCATACCTATTGTATTAGTTTTTAGGATTGCCATAACACAGTACTACAAACAGAGTTGCCCAAGCAACAGAAAATTTTTGGTCTCACAGTTCTGGAAGCTAGACATTAGAGATCAAGTTGTTGGCAGGGTGTTTTCTGAGATTGTGAAGGAGACTGCTTCATGCCTCTCTTCAGCTTCTGGTGATTTGCTGGCAATCTTTGGCTTTCCTTGGCCTGTAGAAGTGTCACCCTGATCTCTGCCTTCATCTTCATATGTGTTCTCCCTGTGAATAATTTTTATGTATCTAAACTTCTTTTTATAAATAACCAGTCAAAATGGAGTAGGCCCCTATTCCAATATGACCTCATCTTAACTAATACATCTATGACAACTCTGTTTCCCAATAAGGTCACATTCTGATGCACCGGCAGTTAGAATTTCTACACATAAATTTTGAGGGGGATACATTATTGTCACAATGCCTATGAAGAACAGCCAATGCCCTAAACCAATTTTATCCCTATCAAGAAAACCTTGGCCTCCACATAAGACAAGTTTAAACATTGAGGCTCTCAAAGCTGGTACAATGTTCTGTTTGTGTAGTAGGTTTTTAAAAGTCCTGATGCTCAGGTTGAACCATAAATCGATTAAATTCTGATCATGCACGGTGGGGTCAGGCACCAGTATTTCTGAAAGCTTATCACAGGTATAGCCAATGTAGATGGCCATTCATTTAGAGCAACCCTGTCAATGGAGGTCTTCCCAGCCTCATCCCTGCATGACATGTCTGCCATCAAAAAATAATCAAAGAGATCTCCCTAAAACAGCTCTCCAAAAGCTTGGGTCTTCACCCAGATCTAATCAAATCTTATTAAGTATGCCATACTTCATGTGCAGAGTGGCCTGGTATCCTGGCTCAGAGAAGACTGAGAGCACTGAAGCCTGGAAATCGGGAGGTCATTAGAGGGCATTGTGTTGACAGGCAGGAAGCAGCAGCATACAACCTGACATGCGGTGGAGAGAAGGCAAAGGAGCCCTACAAGCCAGCACAGCATTTTCACTATAATGAGTTTGAGCATCAGAGGAAGATTAAAGCTGCTAGTTCAACACCTTCTGCCTATGAAGGCAGAAAAATGCACACCACATTTTTGGAGAGAAATATCAGAAAAAAGTGCAAAGAAATATCAGTTCAGGAAAGGGTATGCTTCAGTTAACTAAAGAATTAATTCACATGAAATTATTCATTTCCTGATAATACAGAGGTGGGCAAAAGTAGGTTTATAGTTGTGAGTATAAGAAACACAAAGTTTATTTTTGTATTATCATTTATTAATTATTGTATTACTTTTCCATACACACAACTGTAAACCTACTTTTGCCCATCCCTGTATTGGATGAATGCAGTAATTTCATGAAATAAAGCTGCTATTTTTTATTTGCAAAATTGGATTAAATGTATTTACCCAATTGGCGAAACAGACTAATTGTCTTCTCCCTGGTCTTGGGTTGGTGAGATTGTATTCAACAATTTCCTGACCTCAGTGATTGGATGTTCATTCACATCCAACCACACAATGTAAAATTCCGCAGAAGAGTCCTCTCTTGAGCCAAAAGCTGTTAGGACTGCATGGCAGAAGGTTATTGACTAGAATATCAACAGTTGCATGTCATGTTTCCCAGCGGCCTTAAAGTACACTGGCTCCTGTTGTGCATGGATCCTCCCTTCTGAAATTCTCAGGGCTTTCCTGGGAGGACCTGATGGGACTTCTGATCAGCTGATGTCTAACTTCACAGAGGTCATTCATTCAGACAATCCCTGTGTATGAATACCTATGCAGCCAGGTATGATCAGACTCCCTCAAATAATCCACATGCACGAGAGTTGCTGAGAGAGTGTCACACACTCCACGCGCACTCACATTATGCATACATGTAGTACATATGTATGCATACCACACAATCTAAATGCCTTACACACAAAATTGTTATATATCTACATGCCTTACATATAATGCATACATTTTAAATCTATATGTACACACATTACACACAATGCACATGCCTCACACACATGCCATGTACATGTATATATGTGGGTATATATGTCCATATACACATTTTACACATATATGTACCCATTGGATTTGGTCAGATTGGCTTTATTCCAACACATAAGCTGAGGTTGCTTTGATTGCATTATTTGAAACTTCTGCAGAGAGATGTGTCAACATGATATCAGGATATTAAACAATGGTGACTAAATATACTTAAGGAACCTATATCACAGCTAGAAATAAATGCAGCTTAAAATTTTCAAGCATGAAGAGATCTTAACATTTTGACAGTGATTGTTAGAATAATGCAGAATTCTAAAATAGTTTAGTAAAATGTTTCTTCTGCATCTGAGGAGTACCACGCTTGTTATAAATACTGCAGTTATGCAGTGGAGACGGAGCGTTTATCTTTTTTCTTTTTTCTTCAAACACCTGGCTTGTTGGTATAACACATAGACACTCCAGAATAACTGGTTAAGCAGTGTAACAGGTATAAACAAATAGATAAACTGAAACTATATAAGCATAGTTTGAGAAGGACTGGCTTGATAATAGCACAGAAAATAGGAAAAAAGCAAGGAATTTAATTGCACATAAACTCAAACAGAATCCAGAGGGAGGTCTATCTGTTTAAAACTGACACCTTCCTGAGCCACTTTCACCTAAATCTGTGACCCAAATCAAGGAGAGAAATAGGTGTTCTCCCCTCTGCATGGCTTGTCTCCTATCAGGAAGCTTCAGGGTTTGAGCCACCAGGTATTCTTTGCCAAGTGAATTAAGTAAAAATGAATTTATGACAGCCTCAAGCTGTTAGCCCTTGTAAATGTGGAAGAAAATTAAGTACAAGACTTTTAGTAACTAAGAGGTTTGTGGTAAAACAATCTTATAAGGATTTCTTGGAGATAAGATGCAACTTGAAGAATGAAAGAAATATTGACACCTCTATCTACTTCCACTGCTCCCAGCTTAGGCCTGGGAGGCACAGTGAAAGGCTTAGTGGTGCTAGTAAGTAGGCTGGAGGGGGGCCAAAGGGGTGTGAGGTAGGGATGTAGGGGAGGGGAGCCAGTGCAGGGCTGCCGCTCCACGTCCAGGTCTACTGAGTACTGTGCAGGTACCAATACCATATCTCCAGGGCGCTCATCAGCAGGAAGGAGCAACACAGCTGCCCATCTCACACGGGTCTCCCCTTGGAAAACTTCGGGTTGTATTTGTCAGGAGTTTCAGTCTCTAGGAAAATCCTGGGGCAGGAAGAGGCCAGGGGCTGTGCATGAGGGGAATAGGGACAGGAAGCTGAAGAAAGAGCCTCCTCCCCCAGACCGTACCTGTGGGAAGCTAAGTGAGTGGCCAAGGCATGGAGCAGGAGATGCTAAGAGGAACCGAAGTGATATGCCCACCTAAATGGTAGCACAAATCATAAAGACAAAGAATGTCTGTCCAAATGTCCTACCATTTAAATTAACATCTATATGTGCACCTCACTGTCCAGGGTGATGTCCTACACCTATATTGTGCTGGTGTCTATGAAGCCCAATCTCCAGCTCTGGAACCCACTGGCCTGAGGAGCAATGAAGTGAAACGTCTGTTCCCACAGGCGGGGTGTTGGTGGCAGTGGTCTTCAGCTGTCCCCAGCGGCCCAGGGCCTTTTGTTCTGTCTGCGTCAGTGTTCCTTCTAATTTGTCCCGATCCTGGTACTGAGGAAGGATGTCTTTAATGCTCACATTGGCCAGGGCAGTCTAGTTGGGGCCAGCAGTGTGAGAGAGGTGAGACAGGTCCATGTTCTTTGCAGTAGGCTTGCTGGGGCAGGACTGCCTTCCCCTCCAACAATAGGCACAGAGGGACACGACCTGGAACCTCAAAAGGCTCAACTTCCTGGAGCTCCCCAAGGAGGAATGATTCTGTTTCTCATGGGACTTTGTAGGAGCAGTGGGATGACATTTGAAATTGGAGCTGTGCATGTGCAAGGGACCCACAAACACCCCAAGGCAGCCATGTGGCGTCTTTACTGCAAAGAAGGAAGCCGTTCTGGAACTGCACCTTTGAATCGGACAACCTCTCAAACTGCAGAGTCATTAAAATGATGGGACTTGTGCACGAAGCACAGTGCTGCTTTTTGAAGTGTTCTAACCCTGGTGTGGACATGGCTTCGTTTTAACTTCTCCAGTGCTGGAAGGAAGCACAGACAGGTGTTCCTAACAAGGGGATGCTAAGATCTATCTGATCCCAAGAAGATGTGCGATCCCAGAGAAATGAAATAAGAGCAGGAACAGTTTCTCCAGCAAAACATAGGCTCTCTGCAATCAGTTATCAAAAGATTGAAGAGGGAAAGAGAAGTGTGTCAAGCAGCACAAGAAATACATGCGCACACACGCAATCATTTTAAGAATTCATTGGCCACTTTTCTGGACTGCACGTCATGCATGGTACTTCACTTTCCTCATTTAAAATACTCTTCAAAATGGTTCCATGTCACCAGCGCGGTTATAGATGTGATGAGGCTGTTTTACTGTTATGTTATAGTTAGCTACTTGGCTCCAGACATTCGGTTTGTCAATGGTTTTAGCTGGTTGGTCTACCTCCTTAGTAGGAGAGGTGAACTGTGTTCTTCACATTTAAAAGGGGAACATCTAGAGAGGTAAACCCACCTCCTCAGGTCACCCGGCATATTAGAGAGTAGAGACCTTTGCATTACTCCCTATGTTGCTGTCCTGAGTGGCCTTTCTGGCTGAACTGGAGGGGAAGCCAGAGACACTGAATTCAGCAGCATATCTGGATCAAATGGTGAATTAAATGAGGAGGCAGCGTGGCAATTCATCCTCAATCTATCTCGCTTCAGGCTGTAAACTTCTGCTACAATGCAGAACTGCTCAGGTCTGTGGTTCATGGCATCTGTGATTGGGAGGCCAGAACAGCAAGTTCAAGCTGTGAACATTAACCTCTTGTCTCTTTCCTGATTGTAGCAGAAATCAGTCCATCTACAACCACCCTAGCCTGGGGAAGTGGAGCCACCATTACATTTTGGAGAAGGATGTGGGGAGACAAGAAGACACATTACATGTGTGTGCACGTGTGAGGATGAGGTTGAAGATGAAGGAGTATAGAGAATGAGGAGGGTATCAAGTAAGTCATAAAATGAAATGAAAGAAGAAGGGTTTATTTTGATTCTACTTTAAATGTTTATAACCAGCAGCCTGTCTAGTTCACCACATCATGGTCCCAATTCTTCAGAAAACAAAAATGTTATGATTCTCAAACCTTTGTCTTTGTAGGTCAGATAGATGCAATACACACTGGAAAAAGTAATTTAAAGATACAAAGACCTACAAAACTAGGACTAAAATATGGAGCTGAAAACAGCAAAATAAACTAACAGATATAGACACAGGCAAACCCACCCAACCTCACCCAAAGGAGTCATTTCCTACTGTTCTCTTTGGGGTCCTGCAAGGGGTCATTTCTGAGGATTACACATCAGTGTTATAGTGAGTACTAGGCACCTGGAGGGCTAAGCTGCTTGGTTGGTGGCCTGAGACACTACAAGTCTTGTTATAAGTGGAAATGGGGGTGGGGGTAGCACTTCCTTTTGTTCCCCAGGCTTCCTCCTGTTTTGTGTTCTTCCCTCTTTGTGTTTCTCTTCCTCTTCCTTTTCTTGCTCACCTAAGATCCAAGAACCAGTCACAGAAGCTTGTCATCCATTGCATCGAATCACTCAACTTTCATTCTGTTTACCTTGGCATTTCAGTATCAGGTGACTGGGTTTCCGTTCCTAGGTTGCCAGCCCTGGAAGAAAATGCTGTATTATTGCTTTGGGTAATACATTCAGATTTTTCTTAAAATTTCATCCAACACAGTCTCTATCAGACTTTGAACTCGTGCAGATGCTTGGGAATGGTACCCATAATGTTTGCCAGGGCACCATCGCGTCACAGCTCCCAGGAAAGGCTGAGCCCCTGCCTCCGGCCCCTCGGTGAATGCCTGTCTATCTGTTGGCCCACCACCTTCACTACAACGCCATCCAGATATTTGTCCAGGGTCACATCACGCCATGCTCTGCAGACAAACCATTTCAACTCAAACATAGCTGTCTGTACAGTAGCACAATGACCCACAATCCATTTTCAGACAACACCGATACTTGACGATGAAAGAAAGCCACTGAATTTCTAATGAAGCACAGGAGAGAGGGAGGGTCCCCAAAAACAGATGTTACAAAAATAGCCTATGTCATTAAGGCAGCAAAACAATATGAAAATGGGAGGCACTTGAGACCAGCGCCTGTTTCCGTAATTTATGGAAATGGATTTTTCCTACACTTAATGGCTATCAGGAGCTCCATTAAGAACCTGCCCCTTCTCCTTCCTCCTTTATACCCTCAAATTAGAAATCACTACATCATTCTGTGCTTTTTGTTTTAATCCCATTTCATTTATGGAAATGTGATCTGTTGTTTTCTTTGACTTGGATTTGATAGATATCCCAGGATATAATACATACAGCAAGCTCAACAGAGCCCAGACTGGAATATGTGTCATTGCACTTGCTGTTGTCATGTTGTGTTCACAGCAATCGTACTGAAGGTTGCCTTAATCTGGGGTTGTTCCCAAAGAATCTCCTTCTCCTCCTGGTGGAGGAACTGATGGGTGGCATCAGTGAGTTCAGAGTCTTTGCCCAGCCACTTCAGCGCCCTGAAACTGCTTTAGCAGTCCTGACAGTCACCAAGACCCCAGTTTTAATTTTTCGTCAGGTGATTGTTTTGAAAGGCAAACAAGTACTGTGAGTACAAAGAAAGGCATTACTCTGGGCCCCACTTTGATGTGAATAAAATGAGTGAAGGGTGAGAGGAGGCACTGGCTGAGGCCATCCTGGAAGGTACATGGAGGACCAGTTTTTCATTCCAGTAGGGACCACAAAGCCCCAGGCAAATCCTGGTCTTTTGTGGGAACATGAAACCCTCAGTGGTTCCTGAGGAGGGTCCACATTCTTGCTATTTAGCTTTCCCAGTGTACATTCTTTCAAGCATTTATTCACCAAATGTCCTCAGAGGCACCGGGCTAGACATCAGGGAAGCCAAGGTTAGTGTCACAGGCTCTCTGCTGTGAGCAGTTGTGTCATTGCAAAGGCAGATGATAAAGACACAGAATGGCACAGGAGTGATGACTCTGCTGGAGGTACCCAGGGCGAGCTCCTCAGAGGGTGGGTGGGAGGCATGGACATTATGGGGCAAAGAGGAGCGGGGCAGAGAGAAGGAGACAACGGACTCACCAAGTAGAGAGCCAATGGCCCACAATGAATGGAGTCTCCATAAGCACTGGGGTGGTTAGGGCCCAGAGTAACAGGACTCTGAGCCAGAGTGTGAAGAAATGGTCAGTTCAACACCCTGATGATGCATCACAACCTTCCTTTTCACCTGGCTGTTACCTTCAGAAAATGGGGGTTTACTAGGTCTTAATATCAGGAAGTGACATGAGCAGATACTTGCACATAGAATTAACTAAGGGGTTATATGAAAGATGGAGTGAAGAAGGGACAGGGGGAGCATATCAGAATATTGGGACAGCAATGAGGACTTGATGAGGGTGAGGCCCTGGGAACAGGGAAGTCCTGCCTTTGGTGGATGCTACTGAGATGTAATGTACAGACTTGGTGCTGAACCACTGAGAGGAGAAGAGGAATTGAGGATGATGATGAGATCCCTGGGCTGGTGACTGGGAGGAGAGCAGTGTCATTAATTAGGACAAGAAATATAAGGTTAGGGAGAAGAGGTAAAGTTTGTTTTTTTTTTAAGTATCCCATACAGGGTGGGAGAGAAGGGACATGCTTTATTGTGCTTCATGTGGAACAAATAGGTGGTCTCTCATGTTCACTAGCCATCTAAAAATCCTTATAGAATTATAACCATTGGGAAATGAGTTATAACCACTGGAAAGATGTGAAATACACACTAACTTCAACGTAATCAAGGTAAAGGGAAGCTGTAGTACAGTGACCAAAGCATTAAAAATATGGAAATGGAAAAAGTGGGAAACACACACAAAATTAACTAACAGGTAAAATGGAGAGAATAAATTCAGGTAAATAAAAATAAAAATATGAATGTGTATAATTTTCTCTTTTCAGTAAATGTCTTGTTTGATAAAGTTTCAACTTTACAGAAAAAGATATAAGATTAATATAAATAACTTTCTATATAACCTTTATCAAAACCATCAACTTTTATTATTTTGTCACATTTATGTTATTATCCTCTCTATACATATCTACAATATTTTTCTAAACTATTTGAGAGTAGGTTAGACACATGGTGACTGTTTGATCTTAAATATATAGTTCAGTGTGAGTTTTCTAAGAAGAAGGATATTCTCTGAAACAACCACAGTAAAATGATAAGAAATCAGGAAACTCATGCTCTATTATCTAAACTGTATTTTGCATATATATTACAGCAGTTATCCTTATAATGTCATTTATAGGACATTTTTCCTGTTCAGGATCCATTTCAAGATCACACATTTTATTTAGTTGTCATGTATAATTAATCTCCTCCAACTAGGAAAGAACTCCTCACTCTTTCTTTGTCTTTTCAGACATAGATATTTTTGAGGGGTTTAGGTCAGGTATTTTGTAGCGTGACTGTCAGTTTGAGTTTGCTTAACATTTCCTCATTATTATATTTAGCTTATTATGAATTTCTTTGCAGCAAAAAGAATGTATTCTTCTCTGTGAATCATTTCAAGAGCTAAGGATGTACCTTTGCCCCTTTGCTGGTATGATTATCTTTGATGATTTCACTAAGGTGGTGTTCACTAGGTTTTTCCACCATGTAGTTATTATTTTCCTACTGGGAATTAAGTCATTTTTGGAGAGATGCTTTGGGACCATAAACACACCTATTCTTTGTCAAACTCTCACCCACTGTTACGGGCAACCAATGGTGCGGGGAGTGAGAAGAAGAAGCAAGAAAGCTGTAGAAGCAATATTAATATTAGACATGGTAGAACTGAATATTAAACCTATACAAGGATATTAAAACAATGCACCAATAATGCAACTTAATACTCAAACAAGCTATAAACTTCATCATGCAGAAAAAACTGTGAATACTAGCATAATAGTATGGTAAGAGACTTTTATAAACATCAATCAATCAATCAGAAATTTCCCAAAGAAAAAATATAAGAGCATGAATTAATTTTAAAAGTTAATTAAACTTTTATAAATACATAAATAAATAATAAGTGGAGGGGATTTTTTTTTTTAGTTCACAATCCTGATTATGAGCTAGTATAAGTTAGAAGTATTTAATAAAAGATAACAAAAACCTTGCCTCTTCAGATATTGAGAACCACTCCCTTAGGTAATTCATGGATTAAAAAGAAAATTAAAACTGAAATTAAAGTATTTAGAAAGCCATTCAGAAGCATTTTATACCAAAATCTATGGAACAAAATAAAGTTTTATATATAAAGCTTGTAATAATTTTTCAAGGAGAGAAACTGTAAGTAAAGAATACTTGTACTCATTTAAATAACCTAGGAAAAGAGCCAAAAAATGCAGACAAAAATCAAGAAGATATAAATAAAAGACTGTTAAAACTAATGCAATGTAAAACAATACAAATAATAACTAAATTAAAATAAATCTAAATCTGGTTTTAAAAACGTCAATATAAGACAGATGAATCATTCATAGGTTTCATTCAGCCTATTATTGGAATCATAAGCATGAATCCATCAGGAAAAAAATATCCATCACACAAAATGCTTGAGCAGGAAGGGTGAGCAGCAAAATGTAAGGCATCTTGCAGCATTTCTCTACTGTCAAAATGACCTAACAAACTATCTGGGCATTTTTTAGCTGATCTGATTGTAAACACAATGTAATTCTAATACATCTGATAGACTGCTGTTGCAAAAGCAGTGCTGGAGAATTTGCATATTGTGGAACAAATACATTCTCTCCATCTGCTTTTAGTTTAATCCCAATCTCTATCGTCCCTACACCATCTCTGCACACCTCATGCATTCACACATACCCTCCTTTGCCTTCTTGGCCAATGTGTGGATGGGACGGATCTCAATGAGATGCATGTCTATGTTAGTGCGTCCACTCAGATATTCGGAGCCGGGGTTTTAGGGCTGTCTGAAAGAACTCAGATGGGTATTTCTGTAAAGGGAAGTTCTTAGGATGTGCCTCATGAGTCGGTATCATGTTTCCACTTAACACAGACATCTGTTTGTATCAGGTCCTCAAAGTTGAAATACGATCTGCATGCAGATTGTAAAAATGTACAAAAACAAAGCCCTCCCATTTCTGCAAGTAAGATATAGGAATCTAATCAAGCTGGACCTTGTAGACAGGACCAGGGAGCAAGCCAACACGAAGTCATACACACAGAGGACAGTGTGGGGCAGCGCAGTTGTGCCTGGGGGGTGGCACTCAGTCTCCCTGAGTCTGAGTTTGAGGAAAGCAAGAAGCAGGAAGTGCAATGGTTTAAGCTTGGACTTGGGAACAAGAAAGTTTGGATCTGAATACTGGCTTTGTTAATCTTCAGTTATATAACTTTAGTCAAATAAATTTTCATCTCTGTGCCTCAATTTCCCATCTGTGAAAAGATCACGATAATGTTTTCCTTATATGGAGATTAAATGAGCAATGAGGTAAAGTGCTTACACTAACAACTGACACAAGGTAAGTGCCATGTTTAGCTGTAATTATTTCAAGCTAGATCAATAGATGGGGGGATAATCATTTTAATTTGTTTCACACTTTTTTTACTTTTGTGATGGGAAGGTAAGACATGGAAAATACTGAGTCTCAATAAATCAGGATTTTTTCTCATGGAGATTATTATGAAAGGCGTGTTTTGGGAACTAAAGTTGCAGCAATAATGGTGCGAAGGGATTGGGTAATTTCCCCACAGGAAAAAAAAAGAACAAAAAATGGACAAAATATTAAAAAAAAAAACCAACAATTTCAAGGCACTAGGAAATGACCAATAGCAGGCAACAACATGAGGACCATTTTCTCATGAAAAAATGCTACCGTGTAGGTTAGAATGGTGTTGGAAACCTTCTTGCCTGTGGGCATCTCCATTCAGATCCGACTGAATAACACTGAAGCTCCACTTGCTGGGGGCAGCAAACTTGGTTTCAGGTGAAGGCACAAGCAGTTACAAATTTAGGAGAAGATTTTGGAAGCAAGAGAGCAATAGGATCGATATAATGAAGACTGATAAATTATGCATGCTGCTGGGAGACCCCAAGGAGAAGGAGCTCAAGCAAAGACTGGGAGACTTATGTGAACTTGTGCTGCCTTGAATGTGTCCCTCACCCACATAGAGCTGGCAGCCAATCATGGAAGTCTTATCTGCCTGAGGTGAAGATATTAACATCTGTCCAAATTATCTGAACACTGGACTACACAAGTACAGGGGTGACCTGTATGGATTCAGGCTCAAAAATATAAGACCAGAAGCAACAGTGATTTCATGAGGCTAGATTTCATAGTTTATGTCCAGGTAAATTGACTGCCTATTAAAACAAACAACTCCCACCAAACCTTTATAAGAACAAGACTGATCCAGCACTGGTTGTACTTATTCGTGCAAGAGGAACATTCCGGCTGACAGCAAACACTTGGACCACATCCTGGCTCATGGTGTGCCTTGTGGAACATGTTTGGAGTACTATCTCCCAAGATGGACAAAAAACATTTTTTGTCTTTAAATTCCCTCTTTCAAGCATATATTGGGTTGGTCAAAAAGCCCATATGCTTTTTTCTGTAAGATAAAAGACACATTTTTCATTTTCACCAATAACTTTATTGATTTGGATATTTTGACTATGTTGGCTATTTCCTGTGTAGTATAACATTGATTGTTCTCAATTAATGTCTAATTTGACCGCTATCAACTTCAACTTGTCTACCTGACCATGGGGCATCTTCCAGTGAGAAGACTTTAGCAGGAAACTTTGCAAATCACTTTTGACAGTTCGATCAGTCACAGCACCTTCTCCACACACTGCAGAATTTTTTTCTTGCTTTTCAGTTGTGTTTTTACTTCTCCTGAAATAATAAAGCATATTATTCTGAAAATGTTGCATTTTTCTTCCATTTTCAATATTAAAATGGCTACAGTGAAGAGTTTCACCAACTTTGATGTTTTTTTAAATGCAGCTGCCACAATACAATCTAAGAAAATTGTTTCAAATGAAGTTAAAAACAATTAAGTGCTACTAAAGCCATTCTACAGAAAATAACCAAATGGACTTTTTGACTAAAAATAATTTTAATAATTAAATTTATTCCTCCTTGGACTACAAGCTAGATGAGGTTGGGGAGCACATTCGTATCTTCACAAACGTGCTTTCGAGTGCTTATCCCAATGCTCTGTGTGTCCGTAGATTACAACAGATATCTCTTTAACAAATGAATGATTTCTTTTATTCTCATGATTTTGTTAGCAAGAGCAAAAGGAAAGTGTTGTATGGTTTAACTTCTTCTAAACTACAGCACTTTATGTGTCTTTTTGTATATCCTGGACCGTTGACACATTCCACACCATGAAGGCTCTCACTCCATTTTCTCTTTCATGGGGCTAATACCACTCCATGGGCAAAACTGAACCAGTTCATGCTATGCTGTGGTAAAGTGGAGTGGAGCCACACAAAATCATAGCTTCACTACTGTGCGACTCTTCATTACATGCCTTGACTTCTTGGAGTCTTAGTTTACCACTCATAATGTGGGAACCACGGTAACTGATTTGTGAGAATAGCTAGTGCGGAATACAGGGTGCCTGGCACAGGGTTCTTGCTTGTGTGTCTGTGTGTGTGAGTGCATGTGGCATTACAGTAGCTACAAATGCTTCAGCTTAAATATACACATTTTCTGGGCTGCAAAACCTTCATCCTTACAGGATTCAATGCTCTAAAAGGCCAGGTTGAGTTTATCCACCTGACAAACACACAATGAAATAAAAAGGGTATCCATCAATTTATGGCATCATTTAAGCCAAACATTTAAATGATTATCAGAATGAATATCCAAAGTGTCCACTTTCACATTTTATCTGCATGACTATTTTTAAGCAGAAAGAAAATAGCTGAATATAATGATAACTTTAAGCATGAACTACATCTTTTCTTAATTTCACATCTAGAGGAACTGAAAGTAAGCTCTAGAAGAGAAACCCTTTCCTAGGTATATGGGAGTTGCCCGCATCCTAGGGCTCACTGGGGGGTCCCTGCCCAAGTTGCTTCAGGGACCGAGTGGCAGGCATCGCCTTCACTCGTATCCAAAGTTGCCCTGGCTCCTTCCTTTTTGATTTACTGTTTTATGTGTCTGCAACATGAAACCCTTCCTTCGATTGAATGATTTACAGCATTTCTTTAGGGGATAAAAAAATCTTTTTATCAGTTTTTCCCATATTTCTGAGAGGTGACAACCTCTTTTTAACTAAAGTCGTCAGGTCTTTTTTCCCCTCCATGTCTGTCCTGAGAAAGAGCCAGGTCTGTTTGTCTCTCATTTGTGGGACCAATAGATTTACAAGCTCGGGGCACAGCTCCTGTCTGAACATTGTTGGGGACAGTGAATATACAGGGACCCACCTTTTGCTTTGTGTAATGTTAAACAGTTTATTATATTTCTCTCAAGTCTGATGGAGATTAATTTTGAGGGATGGGATTAGGAGGAGTGATTTTTATTTTCTTCTTTTCCTTCCCTCAAAGTTTCTGTAATAAACATGCTTAATTTCTATAAACAGAAACAAAAAAAAATTATTTTTTAAAAGACAGCTATTGAGTTCATGGACCTTGACCAGTGATATGTAAATTGAAGAATCAGAGTGTGTTAAAATTGTACTTTGACACTGATTTTGATTAAAAAGCACATCAGAGCTAATTTTGAATTCTAAGAACCTGAAAAATATGAGTAAAATATAGAAAATAGTAGTTTTATGACATTTCAGAAAATAGTAGTTTTATGACATTTCAGAAAACTGGTAAATCAAGGGAACAGGAAGAGGCTATGTCTTTTTAGAAATACATAGCAGAGCTTTAAAGTTATAATGCTTTTATTTGGAGATCCATTTGTGTTTGAAGGAAATATACAAATTAAAAGTATTGGTAGCACAGAGAGATGATCTCTTTATGTTTTTATTATGTAATAAATCACTTCTAACTTTTCGTAATGAATTTATGTTTTGAAGTGGCACTGTATTTAAGTATACTGGCATCAAATTTCCTTTGAGAACCTGGGCATGCTGTGCAATGGTGTAGAGAACAAGAAAGGGCTGGGTCGTGGGGAAGGGAGGGGATAAGGGCTGGGAAAATGAGGGGCATTCTGTCTGGTCCAAAAGCTTGTGGCTGCACTTGTTTTTAGGGCTACTTTCAAATAGTCGCAGGGATGTAAAGTACAGCGTATTGAGTACAGTCAATAATATTGTAATAACTACGTGTGGTGCCAGGTGGGTTCTGGAAATATCAGGAGAGCACTTTGTACAGTTTATGATTGTCTTATCTAACTACTATGCTGTACACCTGAAACCAATACAGAATCGTGTTGAATATACACTGTAATTGAAAGGTAAAATAAAAAAAAAAATGCTGCACCAAGTAATTCATGTCAGTGATAGAAATTAGGGACTCTTGGAATGCAGGGTCTAAAAAATTTATCTGAATCATCCTCCATCTCCTTCCTGTGACCATTAAGCATCTTTTACACCTTGTAGTTTCTAACTTGGTAGCCCAGTCTGAGTCTGGTGAGGAAAGAGATGGAAGTCCCGGGACAATGAAGTGAGGAAGAGTAGCTGTGGGTGGTTGCTAGGGAGCAGCCCCTTTCTCTCAGAACTCCTTGGGAGCAAGTCCTGGCCAGACAGGATGCCTGGCCCTCCAATGCCCAGGTGGAGCTAGGTGAGCAGGTCATTGTCGTTCTGCCCACTCCCTGCCAGAGAGTGCACCGCGCACTTCTACCATTGTTCCCATCCAACGTCTACATAGGTTGTCAAAACTGGAAAAGTAAGCCAGCTCCAATGGCAGTCTTCTCAGTTCATTTTTGTACATTTTCTTTTCTGCTGCAGGCTCTGCATGTTCCTTTCCTCTCGAAGCCCAAATTGCAGCTGCGGTGATGGTGTGAAGCATAAAAAATAGAGTGTGAATAAAAGGGTGTGATTATGAGAGTGTGAAAGGCAAGTACATGTTTATAAATGGTAAAAAGAGCAATTATCAACCCTGCTTTGCACTTTCTGAGACACCGAAGAGGTTTCTGTTCACGCTGGGAAACTGAGGTGCTTGCTGTCTGTCCTGTTGCAAACCAACTCCAGACAGTTGCAGCTACAGTGATTCCTTCAAACCTCTAACTCCGGGAACCTCTTTCTCCCTCACAAAGCATCTGTTAGGAAAACAGGAAGGAGGGCTAACTGAGGAGAAGGGTGAGAGTTTTCATGCCTAATAAATTCTGTTTCCCAGGGAGTGGACCACGGAGGCTCCAGGTTTTTAGTATGAGTACTTATGTGTAGTTAACTTCATCAATTGAGCTTGGCTATTTTTTTTTTAATGACCATCTGGGAATGATTAGTATCAAATTTAATTTGTATAGGTAAAATTATAGTGGGAGTGATTTGTCTGATGTTTGGCATTTTCTCGATTTTAAATGTTTTTTGCAAGGAAGTCATCCATCCATCATTTCAGGCAAAGCCTTTGTAAGCATTTCTTAATCTCCTCACAGGGCAGGTGGAGATGAGTGGGGGTTGGTGGTCCAAGGATGGCCCTATTGGTCTCTCTACATGGGGCCTGTTACTCTGCTATCCTCCGCACAGGAGCCAGGGCTAAGTTTGTTTGTGCAGGGGCCTGGGAGTGACATGAAGGTGGAATTTGTCATCTCTCTGTTCTTCCCATCATCTAAGACTTTGGGAATTCTGGTGGGGAAAGGCATTCTACCAAGAAGCTGAGATACTGGTCCATATATGAGTCTTAGGAGACTTGAGACACAAACAGCATGGCCCAGAGGACCAGGTGACAATGGGGATAGAGCCTCCTGTCCCTTCAACAGTCTCACTTGAGGGTGTGCTTGGAAATTTCTTATCCGGAAAAAGGGGCTGTAAAAATGTGTGGGGGCCTTGAAAATGAAGGTGTTGCATCAACACTATATGGAAATACAACTTATTTTGAAGAACCCGATAATGGCAAGTCTGAAGATGGAGTGTCAGGCTGAGAGAGTTTTTGTGGTATCTTCCCTCAACAGACAGTGATTCCAGGAAAAAGACAAATCTGCCTTTGAAAACAATAGGAACCACTTAAGTTACCAAAACTGTTGAATGAGAACAGGGGGAAGCTTTGAGATAGCCATGGATGGATCAGGAAATGAGCTCAGAGCCAGGCAACCCAAACCTAAAGCCAGTGTGTGTGGACAAGGGCTAGGCACCGGGGCCACATCCAGGTAGGCTTCCCATGGCCTCACTGCCCAGTCCTTCACAGTGGCCTCCTGAGGAGTCCCTCTCTGGAGGGAAATATGCTTCCTGTTGGAAAAGCTGTCTTTGATGAAATGGGGTGGGAGGAAAGAGCAAGGGAGGCAGAGCCGAGAATTTCTGAACATTTGTTCAAATGTCATGGTAGGGTGGGTGGGGGTGGCGAACCCAATGAAACTGCTGAAGGTTTTTCATTCATCTGTCAACTTGGCAAGTATATTGGAAAGTTTTAAAACAGATGAAATGGAACATGCCACACAATCCTTTCTTTCCAGTCAGACCCCTCTTCTCTTGCTAACTTTGTGTCTTAGTTGACTGGAGCTGCTATAACAAAATAGGGCAGCTTAAACAACACACATTTATTTCCCAAGGTTCTGGAAAATGAAAGTTCACAGTCAAGGTGCTAGCCAATTCAGTTTTTGATGAAAGCTCTCTTCATGGCTTGTAGATGGCCACTTTTTTGCTGCACCCTCACACGGCTTTTCCTTGGTGCATGCACGTGGAAGGAACAGGATCTCCTGTATCTTCTAACAGGGCACTAATTCCATCCCAGGGCCCTTCATGACACATCCAACCCTAGGCACCTCCTAAAGACCCCACATCTAAATACCATAACATGGGGTTGGGGCTTCAACATATGAATGTGGGGGTCACAGACATTCAGTCCATAACATTCAGCAAATGCATATGATCTCCAGGCAAAGCAGAAATACCTAAGTCCTATGATAGCTTTCACTGTCTCCATGCTCATCTATGCTCCCCAGATCCTAAAGTCTCTAGATCTCTCTCTGGAAAGCACCATACCCTTCCCTTCCGTCCCTGGTGGTTGGACCTGATTCTCCCTCCCACCTCATACACTGCCCAGGCCTTCACCTAGTTTCAGCCCTTGCCTGCCACCACTTGCATTAACCCACTTCTCTATGGGTGGCAGAATAAAGCTGGAACTGCTGAGAATAGTTGAGACAGCCTTTCCTTCTATCAATACACCAGTCACTCTTCCAGGCACCTAAAACTTCTTCAAACTTAGTAGACTGTCAGGACACCCTTCCTTCCATTCAGGCACCTGCCCTCTGATAGTCACTTTCTTACCTGTCCTTCTTCTCCTCCACTAAAATCACAGCTCTTTCAAGGACAGACCCATCTCTGCAAATCCATTATAGGGCACTCAGAGCATGCACCAGCTCAGAAAGTGATGCTGTGGAATGATTAGCAGATTTCCAAACACTCTTCATTCTCAGAATGGACCAGAACTTTCCAGCGAACAACCTATCTTAAAGGGCTTCCAACCCACATCTGAGCAGCAGCCATCTCAGCAATCACTCTGCAGGGCTATATCCAGGAACTTTTCTGACTGATGCTCACATAGCAGTGCATGATGGTAGTATCTCATATGCAAAGATTATTAGCACAGTTACACATGTTAGATTCATCATTGGGAGGTCCAACCTTGGCTCTGGAATTCACAGGAAAGATGACAGGGCTGCTGCTCTGATTTTCCTCTGTCCTGAGAGTATAGATTAGAAACGGAGTTGGCACAGAAACACTGATGGCCTACAGACGTGCTGGCAGCAGCAGGAATAGGGAGAGTTCACCTCAAACCTTAGTGAAAAGGGAGGAGTCCATTGAGGTCCGTTAATCAAGATAGTTCAGAGTGATATCATGACATGTACTTTTTCTTCACATATAGAATTTGCACTCCATTTTCAAATGCATTTTTTCTTAGGACCCTAAGACTATAGAAAACAAATACAATTAGAAAAAAAAGAAAAAAATATTTTCAAGGAATATATAGAAAGTCCAAACTAGATTATATTAGAAATTTTAGCTCTGGTATGACTTTTGTGTTATTGCATGTCAATTTCACCTGAAAATAAAAACCCACTGTACCCTCAGTCATCTTCATGTACAGGTGGCCTTGTGAAGGGGCCCTGGGGTACATGGTGGTTGTATCACTGCAGCTTGGTGCCAAGGTCATGGTTGCTATGAGGCTGGGGCTGGAGACCAAGAGCATCTCCAGGCAAAGCACACTCTTAAGAGAAGAGCCATGTCAGGTCACAGATGGGAGACTGAGCTGTAGCTCTTCAGATGAGTTGAGAGCACCTTGGGGCTCTGGTGTCACTTCCCTGTCCATCCATTGTTGGTTTTCTATAGAAGGACATTACAAGGATATGAGATGTTTATCTTTTTATGTTCCTTATTTTCTCCTTTTCCTTCCAAACTCATCCCAGGGTTCTGTGGCAAACCAGTCAGAAAACTGTGAAGTCAAAACCACATATGCCTTTAGGATGCAGATCCTAAGGGGTACATAAATGTAATAATTTTTCAACCTTTGCAGGTAAACTTTAACATGCCACTGGATTAAACCTGCAAGTAAAGAAACAAAATAGGTTATAGATTTATATAAGTGCTAACCAAATGATAACATACTTTCCAAGCTTCCATTTCAAGGGATGGAGGTGGTGGGTGCAGGGTCAAAAAGTCTCCAATTCATCCTTTGAGGCATCCAACATGCCACTGGATTAAACCTGCAAGTAAAGAAACAAAATAGGTTATAGATTTATATAAGTGCTAACCAAATGATAACATACTTTCCAAGCTTCCATTTCAAGGGATGGAGGTGGTGGGTGCAGGGTCAAAAAGTCTCCAATTCATCCTTTGAGTCATCCAATTCATCATGGGACCTCAGGGATGACAGACTGGGCAGCCTTGGGGCACTGTGGGAATGTGTGTCATATGTGGAAAGCATGGTTTATCAATCAGCATGGTGTTCTTTGCATATCTAAATTCTGCACTTCAATTTCGCTTGCAACTGAAATTCACTTGATACAGTGGCAGGGCAGCAAGAGAGGTGAGGCTGGATGTGTCAGAAGCCAGGAAAGGCTTCTGTGCACCCCCATCCACAGCAACCTGCCTGCTGCTGTGAATCAGCAAAGGCAATGGAGAGGAGGAGGCGGAGTCAATATCCTCTTTGCATCTCTTCTAGTTAACTGCCCTCTACCCCCATTCAAATCCTTACACATTAGTCTAGAATTTTCCATGAAGCAATGTCTTTTGTGGCAGAGCACAGTGTTTCATATCATTTTCCATGTGTCTTGTTCCATCCCTATTCAGGGTGGAGACAATGGTAGCTTCTCAGAGAGAGCCACAGCTTGCAATATTGCAAAGCAGTGAAAATGAAGTTAGAGTTTAATATGTCTAGACAGCATATTTAAACAACCAGAAAAGAAGCACAGATACCTCTGGCTCCCAAATCAGTGCTACGTGGTTTTGTGCTCTCTGCTCTGATTTCCTTTTTGATTTTCCATAAAGAGAGACATGATGCCGAGCGTGCAGATATGAAGGCTCCTGTTTTCTCTTCTTATTAGTGCTGCCTCTCATCAATTCACTGATACATAAGAATCAGCACCTCACCTATGATTAAAAGGCTGCCAACCAGATTGTACCAAAAATATGTAAAAAACTCTCTTCCTTGTAAAACTTCCTCACCAAAGGACTTCTTTCATTTACCTTGTGACAGCTCATCCCTAACGTGCTGCAAAATGGAAAGAGACCTACAAAGGGACACATGCTATAAAATGAAAAAATTGTTTGCTAGTACATAATGCAAAGGGTAGAAAAATAACCATTTATGCAAAATAGCAGGACACATGGGTCGAGGATGGAGAGGTGTGATGGACTGGGAGCCTCAGAGCTGGCTGAATTGTTGTCCCTGGAAAGGCATTGAGGGAGGGATG
This sequence comes from Anoura caudifer, assembly GCA_004027475.1. NCBI lineage: Eukaryota > Metazoa > Chordata > Mammalia > Chiroptera > Phyllostomidae > Anoura > Anoura caudifer. Next base: position 10,448 of record PVKU01008020.1, on the reverse strand, counting down.
TTAATGGGCCAGCAACAGGTGAAATCAGGATCTATGCAGAGAGGGTCATGTTGACTTCTTTTTTGCATATTTTTATTCATGGAGAAAATGTTTTTCCTATCTAAAACTCTTTGAGGACAAAACTCAAAACCTACAGATGGATACACCAACACATGGTCTCCAGCCTGAAAACCATTGTTCAGCCTCCGGTCTGTCCCTTTGCTGCCCTCTACCCCACTGCCCTGAGAGAGAAACATCTTTAGAAATCACAGAGCAAAACCCCAGATTCTTAACTTTGAGAAGCAACCTATTTAATTTGGCTGAAGCTTTTCAGTAGCTGAGAACAGAGAACAATACAGGAAATAGAAGCCTGGAGAAATTTGGGGGAATAACAAAAGAGAGTAATTCAGATGGTAAGATAGTTTCCAATCTTGTGATCAATTCTTAATAAACTTTTACATTCCCACAAACAAAACTGAGTCAAGTTGTTTTCCTTCACAGAACAGAGACAAGAGTTCAAAGGAAAATAATTACTCTTTGCTCATAGGACAAACAGAACTAAACAAACATTAATAAAACCAGTTCCAACTCTCAGAGTGAATTCCAAAATTTTATTTCAAGACATTTATGAAGAATTTTGATCATCTTTTCAATAAAAACTTTATATATCATAGCTGAGTGGGGTGAAATAATGGCCCGTGTCTTGTTCTGTCACAGTGTTTGAAATGCTGTGTGTTCCAGCCCAGGAACTCCCTCTTCATTCTAACAGCGTTTTATGGGGAAACCCGTAAGTTTCAGTTGGAATGGGGAGGAATTCATCTGCAGTTGGGAAAACAAGCATCTCAGAGTGGTGCTGGGGATAAAATATCATGCTACCTCTCCCCATTGGTACAATTGTCCTCTGTAAGGTTTTCTGAGTTGGGTTGTTGGGAAGGGTGCGGGGGGGAGCAGTTAGACTGGGTTTTCCTGGTGAAGATATATTGGTCTTTCATTGAATTAACTGCTGGTTAAAGCAAGGGCTACGTGCAGGGAAGGGTGTGGTACTAGCTAGTGTGAAACAGTTCACTTCTGCGTAGACTTTTCTCCCTTAACAATCACATGTGAAACCATAGGCTGTTCTATCCACCTGCTCATTGCTTGTGAGGTTTTGCATCCCTGTAGAGGCTTAGGTTTGCCATTTCAACACCCCCACACACATATCTTCCTTTCTCTTTCTTGTACATGGCAATTCATGTACATTGAAAAGAGAGTACTAGGGGGAGGCATGTCTAGTATCTTATGGCACAAAGAAATGAGGTTATTGCTGAAAGAGTCACTAAAGCTAGAGAAAAGAACACCTGTTTCCAAAACAACTGATAAAAGCAAGGACTTTAGAATCAGACATTTTGGGATTTGAATGCTTGATCAGCTCTGAAGCTCTGAGATCACCTGTATTTTAGTTTCCTTATTTGCCAGATGGAGGTAATAATATTTCCCTATCTTGATTAGTGTGCAAATTGGACATTATAAGATAATATTTGTATATAATGAAATAATGTAAAGTGAAACTTTTGTTTTAAAAAGTTGATTATTTAAACCACGGTTGAAAGACTACTTATTATATTAAAGTTAAATTGAAGGGGACATGTATTTCCAGCAATCTGGTCTCCTAAATAACCTGAACATCTAATGATTATAACAATAGTTGTCCCATTGCCTAATGTGGCTCGGAGTGATTTGCATGTGTTAACTTATTAATTTCTTACATATCTCTGAGAAAGGAAATGCTACCAATCCCCAGTATGTCACTGAAGCACAGAGAAGCTGCAAAACTTTGGAAACCTCAGAATATAAGTGGTGGGCTTTGGACCAAGGCAATACAGTTTCATAGCTCATGCTGTTAGCAGCTGTGCTATACCGCCTTACTTATCAACTAAGAAACAGGTAGAAATGCTGAATATCTTTGAAATATATTGAGATGATATGAGGAAAACAAGAGAAAATTCTAGCAAAGTTTGAGAGGGCCCTAAAACAAAAGGTGCAAAGAACGGCTGCTGTTCTAGTTTCCTTGCAGGGAGATGAACACCAGGTTGCAGGTGAGAGAGGAAAATCCATATGATGAAGGTCATGGGCCTACACTAGGTCTATGGCATGATATTATGATCCTCGTAGAAGTATGTGTTCAATGAAAAGGTTGGGGAGTGAAAGTCTGCTGATTTGTTCAGAAAACAAACAAGTAAGCTAGCTTGCCTTCACCTGGGTCTTGACAGGAGTAAAAGTTCTTCCAAAGAACATGCAACGTGGGCCTGGCTACTGGTTAAAATTTATGTTACCTACATCTGAAAGGAGATTAATTGGCATAAAAGTGGCACACAGCCAGAATACCACCATGGCAACAAAAAAGAAAACACAAAAACAACATTTTAGGGACTCACTTCCCTCTCAGTCTGCCAAGAATGATCAGATGTGGCACCCACTCAAGTTTAAGTCACAGTCCAATGCACTGAGAAGATAACCTACTGTGACATGAGTCAGAAGATGACAGGAACAGGTCAGGGGAGATGTCTAAGAACTTCAGATGGTAGAACTGCTGAGGGGAACCCAGGAGATAAAAAACATTGACAACAGTCAAAGGCATGAAGGGAAGGCAAGGAAGGTCCAAGATCTGACCAGCTGCCAGGCAGACATGGCAATTGCTAAATAAACACATGAAAAATTCATTGAATTTTGGAGGTTATAGAAAGTAAAAGAGAAAGCTAATGACCTGTAACATTGCCTAGGGATTTCCTCAGTATTATCTCAGAATACTGTATCCTGCTAATGTAATGTTCAAGTATCAAATTATGATAAATCTGAGTGTAAAGCAAACCTACAGAAGTGTTACAAACCACCACCCCTGGAAGCATTACTCCAAATATACTGTAGCAAAACACAAAATGAACGCAATGGAAGAGAGTATGAAGGACACAAAAAAGCAATGTGCAAAACATACTGCCCAGTAAAATCTCTGACTGATTCCCAGTAATGCCTGGAAAGAAATTCACAGAGGATTGCAACAGGAGAGATAATGGGAAGCAGAGAGAAGATTGGAATATGGGGAAGGTCTTACACTGTCAGAGGGAGAAGGAGGTGAAATCTAGACATAGATCAAATGCTTTTATAGAATTAACAGTAAGGGCATTAAAATTGAACTTACAATAAGAATAAAATAACTGCATAAGGAGTCAATTCTCTGTGAGACAGAATAGGCAGATAAATTGTGAGCACAGTTAACCCCCCAAGAACATAATACTCAGAAACAGATTATGAAATATAAAATGTTTAAAATTATTGATGAGATTCTTAAAAAGTATAAGGTTTATGATGAAAAGACAGGCCACTATGAAAAAAGAACTAAAGAACACTTCTAGAAATAAAAAGTATGATCACCCAAAAAGGAAAGGACATATAAACAATGGGTTTAATACATTTGAAGAGACAGGAATTAACTGGAAGGCAGATATATGGAATAACCCAGAATTAAACAATCACAGAGGAAGAGATGGACATTTATGAAAACAACTCAAATTAGCGTAATAGGAGAAGAAGGTTTAAAACATTTCTAATTAAATTTTGGATCAGACTCAATTTTCCAAGAAGTCCTGGCTAAGAATTTTTCAGACTGACAAGAGATTATTAGGTAGAGGAGCCCAACCAAGTCCCAGACAGAATAAATTAAACACTCGCAAACATATTGCTTTGCTATCGTTTAACATCAAATATGAGGAGAAAAAGAGAAATTACTCATAAAAGGATAACAATGTAACTGACATCAGGGTCTTTATCAGTATCAATGCAGAATTCTTCAAAGTGCCAAAGGCATAGAACTAACAAATTGGAACCAGAAAAGTCAAGACACAGAGAAATGATCATTAACAGACTCTCATTGAGCTGTTTTAATGATTGAAATCAGTGATGAGAAAATTTAATTCAAGATGAGAGAACTGGATGCTAGAAGCAACAGTGAGCAATGATACTGAGTAAGGGTGTTGGTACATCTAAACGAGTATTGACTGAATAAAATACAAATGCAGTTCAATGCAGTAAGGTTTTCAGGTATGAAAATAATCACATGGCATACAATCCAGACTCCTGCACATCCCGGAAGCCTCTGCAAGGGGTGGATCCATGGCCACCTGTTCGACAACATCTCCCATCAGCTCTCGTCACCTATTTTGCTCCAGCCCCCCAGGGGTATTCCATTAATTAGTTGTGGCACTTTATGCACATTGCTTACGTTTTCTAAGTTTAATTCACCTTAGCTATAAAATGAGTATAGTAACAGCTGCTCAAAGATTATTAAAAATATTAAACAAAACTTTGGGGAGCTTTTTAAACTCACTACACAGAACCAGGCCAATGGTAATCCACATCTGACACTTTGAATCCTTCAGGGCCACAAATATTGAGTCCGCAGGAGATGTGACAGGGCACCATGCCTACTTTGAAGTTGCCTGACACAGACTAGGTATTGTGCAGCATGCCAGGTAGGTATGTCTTGTGCAAGAATATGGAAATTTACAGAGGACCTGTTAAATAACACAAATGTCACAACCTTGCTTGAAGAAAATCCTTTGTCTGGAAATCTAAATCATTAAACACATTACTCTCCTTGGATTACTCTCAGTATTAAAAAATTACCTGCGAGGTTGCTTTCAATACCAAGCCCTCCTCGTGCACTGTATCAAATTCACATGCACAAGTGCTTTCACATAAAATTTCAGGGGTGTGTCTATTCGCTCAAATCAGACAAACCGCCCAACTCAAGTTTCCGGAGGCCGATGACCAGTGTTTCATGCACCGCAGACGAGAGTAGCCGAGTGAGATGGATGACTCCAGGAAGCAAAACCACCTCCCACCTCCTTTCTCACCGGGTCCCGCCCTCCACAGCTCTTTCTAACACTCATGGTAACAGAGGTGTTAATTTCTAGCACACAAGTTATCCTCTGACACTAATGCTATACTCCTGTCACGACATGGGAATTGGCGTTTTTTTGAAACACAAATACCTTCATAAAACAATGTCATGTTAACTTGGCTTTTTGTGGCTTGGATGAAAAATTGTATTCAGCACAACTCTCCCAATTTCAAAAGATTACAAAACACTTTTATTTCAACAAGGAATGATTGCAGATGTTGATTAACATTTATTAAGAAAGAAAATTTTGACATGAGCTGGCAAGTTAAAAAATTATGTATGGTAGGAGGGAGATTATGAATACAGGAGTTGGCAGAGAAAGTGTGTGGGTAGCTGTTGCTTTCTCTCCATCTTCTTTTGTATTTATATTGTTTCTGTGATGCCACAGAGAGGTTTAGGCTCTGGCATAATTGTGCATGTGTGCGGGCACACACAACTTTAGTTATATTGAGAAAAAGAAAATGCACCCATATGATGATAGTTTAACTTCCTCACAAATGCAATACCATCTTGACCATTGTATGCTAATTTATAATTTGTGATTATTCAACAGGATAAATCTAGGCACTGCCAGGAAGGAAAGACATTGGTAGCAAAATAACTATGCATATAAATTAGCAAGCCTAAAATAGCATTTTTTTAGATTGCCTCCAAGCATATTCAAATCACCCAAATGCTTGTCAACAATTGATATATGCTAGTTAAAAGAATAAATTAAAGCTCTTTATTCAAGTATCAACCAATGTAATTTACATTTCTTTAAAGATGTTCAATAGTTCAAACTTTGCATTAATTTCTCTAATGAGATCTCTTTGACTACAGTTGACTTATGCACATGTAAGTACACATACTCACACCTACATGCAGGTATATACCCTACCTAAAGGATGATTTTTCAAACCTCTAACTTGTGGTACTTATGGGTGTCAACTTGAACCATAAATTTATCACCATTATATATATATATATTTCACTGCTATTCTAAAATTTTCCTGCCTTTTTGCTTTAGGGTTAATATTGTATTTCTATTGGTTAGTTATAGGATACAAGTGCTCTAATTTTAATTTTTTTGGCATACTGTAGAGACAAATCTCTGTTTTACTGTGTACCTCATTGTAATTGGAGATTTGGATTCAACATAGTGATAGAATTTGGGAATACAATTTGGAAAAAAAGCAATAAAAGCAGAGTCATAGGAGCAGGTGTATCATTGGGAAGTTCATATGTGGTTTCCAAGTGATGTAGGTGAATTCTCCCTATAACAGGTGTGTCACTTAGGACATAATCAGAAGGCAAGCACACAGCTCTACAAGACTAATTTACCTCCTACTTAATTCTGATTCTCAATTTCATGGGAAAACAGTTTCTTGACATTCAGATGGATTCCTAAAGAATCTTTCTATAGCTGAAATTATCATCCTGCTTTTTCCATTTGCCATTTTAAGGTAGCTAAATGGTTTTGGGGGATTTTCAAGGTGAAGGCAGTCCACTGAGTCATGACTTTTCACATAAAGGAACCAGCCAGGAGCATCCTGTGAAATAAAGAAAGAACTGAGTATCAGGAGACACTGACTTGGGATTTGAAGACTAACTAGCTGTGACTCAGATGCTTACACTTAAAATCCAAGAAAAGTTTAAAAGCTAAGGGTGTGCACAATAGACATGAGAATAAGAAGGCAGCTGTCAATGGGACCATGGAGAAGCAAATGCTATAAAAAAGGGAAATTCCCCACAGCTAAATAGTGTCTTTTTTGGCTACTTAAAAAGAAAGGGGAAGATTTCTGTGAGCTCAAGTAGGAATCAGAGGAAAGAATCTTTGGAAACCCATGAGCTCAGTAAAGCTCTCTTTCAGCATTTCTCAATAAATAGTATGTCACAAAATGTCAATGAGATTTTCTATAAGAACCTATCATGTTTCTGTTTGTGAAGCATCAGAGAGATCCATTTATCTACAACTTGGTGTTCAAGAACATGACTGAGATGGGCTTCATGAATTATTCTGAAATCAGAGGAGGGATGAAGACAGGAGTCAAGGAAGGAAGATTCCATGGCGTGATGAACAAGGGTTTAATTTTGAGTTAGAAGGTCAAGGTTTATCTGCCTATCTTGCCATTTACTGGCTGAATGGCTAAATTACCAACTCAATTCAGCAGGTATTTATTGAGCACATTAAGTGTTACGTCAATGGATTGAAATGCTCAGGAGGGTTATGGGTTAGCTGGGAGTTTGGGAAAATCATGTAGCCTTTCAGTCTCCCCATCTATAAAATGGAACTTACTGAATTCTCTGGGCAGCTAGAATTGGCATGCATACTGTATATACACAAAAATAATAATTATGGATGATAATAAAAAGAATTATATTCCAGGCACTGTGCTATAGGCTTTATTAATTCTATCTTGTTTAATTCTCAAACCACCATATGGAAGCAAGAATAACCTGGGAAGATTTCTCTGAAAGTTTCTCTCCTATGTGCCCCCTCACAGAAGAGGTGCTGTGCCCACATTCAACTTCCCGTAGGCCTGGCACCAGTGTTCCCTAAGACAGAGAGCAGTAAGTTCCCACCTGCTCTCTGCACAGCGGGTGCACCATTCCCTCGTCCCTCCAGGTATCTTCTGGCCCAAGCACGCCTCCGTGGGATGCAGTGGGAATGGAGGAGCCATGCACCCACAGTCCTTCTGGGCCACTCTAAGAGATGCAGCAGCTTTCCCTAAGCCTTTTCATGACAGAACACACAGGTAGATCCTATCATGATAAGCATTCCCAGATTAGGACACCGAGGCACAGAAAACTAGTGGCAGAAAAGAGTCACCTCCCATCTCTTTCCTTTCTTTGATCTTGTCCTTTAATGCATTGGCTGCTTCCTTTCTTCTCATCAAATGTTCACATGTGCCTGTGGTGATAAATTCACACACCTAAATGCCATATGTCATCTGTCCTGATACACCCTGTCTACTGGACCATTTGCACAGTCCAGGAACCAGGAGTCCTTCCTCAGCCACAATCTTTCTTACCATCTACAATCACTGATGACCTGAGATGGCAGATCCTACCTCTGGTGGTACATTGTTACTCTCTTCTTTTCCTCATCTTGTTGGTTCAGGTTGACAGAATCCCTCATCCTGATCATTGCAAAGCCTCCTAAGTGGGTTCTCTGTCTCCACTTGGCCATTCTCCACCCTTTGTAACATCGCAAACATTGTGAGATGTGCCTCCAATGAGCTTACCAGCCCAGGGGAATGAATAGCCCTCTAGCAGCATCTGTGACAATAGAGGAGTCACTTGTATATTTGTATCCATGCAGGAGTCTGTCTTCCTCATGGGAGTTGACTGACATTAATATATTTGCAAACTCTTATGTCATTTTAGCACCTAAGTGAAATTCCATCACATGGATGTGTTATGGTTTATTAAGTTATTTTTAAGTTATATCAAGGTAGAAATTTAATGATTATGGCAGAAAAACTTAAGGTATTTGTATGATTGAAATTTTGTGCTCCATTTCATGTCATTCTGAAATATTTGTATATTAGTGGTAGACTTTCCTATTATATTTGCTGAATATTTTAGCTATATGGTTAATTTCTTAATAACTATGTAAGAAAACAGAAGAAAAACACAGTTTTCAAAAGTTATTGAGCCTGTTATTTTGAAAAAAAAAAAAAAAAAAAAAGGTCAAACTTCCAAAGCCATTTAAGTTTGCATGAATGGAGGCTGAGTGTCTATTCACAGAAATTATTTTACAATAACATTTGGGGCTGATAAGAGCCCATCATCAGTATTAGGCGCTTACAGGAAGGGCCTATTCTCAGATAGGTGTCATGAAACAGAGACATACAAGAGGTACCTAAAGGAGAGCTTTATGTTCTTTCTTTACTCCTGGTTTAGAAGACTTTGTCAAGGATGCCACAGAAGGGACTTCTGAGTCAGGTTGTAGATTAGTCTGTCTCTAAGTTTGCTTCTGACTTGAAGATTTTGGAATATTTCATATATAACACTTACTGTATACCCTTTAGGTGATATGAGAGACAGAGCTTGTACACCTATGAATATTAGACACCTGTGTGTACCACCCAGACCGTCCATGGATCTCTGTTCAGGGGCTTCTGGCCAATTGTTTCAGACCCACCCCTTACCACTATGCTGCTTCATCTTGTGTAGTCTTCAAGGAACTTCTTTTGAACACAATCCAATAGCTCCATGTTTTGTGTGAGCACCCCACACCTTGTCTGCCTCCTGCCTCAGGGTTTTCCAAGATGTACTGAGGGCCCCATGTGTCCACCCCAGAAGCCCTATGGAGATAAATATTCACCAATGAGAGAAGGATGCCAAGAACCTATTAAGTGATAAAAGATTTTCTGCCTGGAATTGTGTCCAAGAGGCCAGGCCATGCTCCTCAGAAGAGGGATGAGACTGGTGACCTTGGTGACTGCAGTAATGAGGAGGCAGGGTAAACAGCTGTGGATGGTGTTTACCCATTGTGACTGCCTCTGACTGGGCTCCAGGTTACAATGATTTCTGCATAAAAGAGACACCAGGAGGTTCTTCTTCTTTTTAAAAAATATTGAATTTATTATGGTGACAATGGTTAATAAAATTATATAGGTTTCAAGTGTACAATTCTATGATATGTCATCTGTATATTGTGTTATGTGTTCACCACTCCAAGTCAAGTCTCCTTCCATCACCATTTATCCCTGTTTTACCCTCACCTACCTCCCTCCCATACCCCTTTCTCTCTGGTAATCATTGCACTGTTGTCTGTGTCTATACATTTTTTTCTTTGTTTAATCCCTTCACCTTTTTCACACTAGGAGGTTCTTAAAACTGCTGCTCAGTACTTTCATTTACTGAGACATGCTGTAGGTAGAGATGTTATAGCTGCGGACCAAGTGGAAACAACCAAAATCAAAGGCAAGGCCTTTGGCCTCGGGGAGTTTCTAGGTGACCGTGGCAGCTATTCTTTTTGTTTCAAAGATGAAGGTGACTTTCCACTTGAGTCTCTGCTATTGAATTATAAATAATGAGCACTGCTAGTGCACAACGCGTTTCAGATCTGGAGCGGGAATTTCTTCCTGAGGGGCCATATGTTGCCGGAAATTGTATGGAAATATTTTATGGTCACCACCCTACCTCCATTCTTGAGAGAATTTCCAAAACTTTCTGATTCTCAGAGGGGTCTGTGAGCTCAGAAGGATAAAGAATGATTGATTTAGAAAGTACAGGCACTACTTAATCTGATTGTGTCTTCAACTTTCCTCTAAATTGGAATTCAAAAGGAATTCTGATGGCCCTTACCTACTGTCAATCTGCCTTTGGTTGTGTGAGAGTGTGTGTGTGTGTGTGTGTGTGTGTGAATTTTTTTCCAAAATAATTTTCTCTGTATTGAGAAAACAGGGGTCCCTCAGGCTTGTGTCTGTCAAGTCACTGACATCAAAAGAAAAGAAAATTATTTTTCTTGTCTAAATATAAAGACAAAGATTTAATCTTACCTCCAAATTAGATAACTTACTGAGAAATCAAAATTGGCAAA
>PVKU01008019.1:0-78821 GCA_004027475.1 Anoura caudifer | reverse complement strand
CTCTACTCACATCATTTGCCATCAGCAAGTGAATGTACACTAGCATAGACTAGTGAACTTTGAAGGAGAATAAGGTACTATGGTAGTATTTTCTCCTATGTATTTTCTCAAGCAGAAAAGTGAAGCCCAACTAACACAAGCATGTACAGCCTACAACGTGATTTGGAACAAACAGCTTTGTGAAGGTTCTAGTGAATATACAACTAAAGTTCCACTTTCTATCACCCAGTGAGTGCACCCAGTGCATTTTCTCTGGATAACATAAAAAGCTATTGTTTGACACCTTCCAAATCACTCGTGAATCAAGCATCACCTGAAAAGCTTTCTTTGCACTAACATCTTCTGCAGCGTTTTCAAACCCAGGAAACTGGACTCATTTCAGAGAAGCTGAAAGAAATGCTGTCTTATATGAACTCATTTCACCCTTACATAGAAGAACCATTCTGAAATATCACTTGTGAAGACCATGTGAGAGAGAATGCTCCACTCACATGATTTTCCATCAGCAAATGAATGTACACTAGCACAGACAATGTGAACTTTGAAGGAGAATATAATACTGTGGTAGAGTTTTCTCCTAAGTACTTTCTCAAGCAGAAAAGTGAAGCCCAACTAACACAAGTGTGTACAGCCTATGATGTGATTTGGAACAAACAGCTTTGTGAAGGTTCTAGTGAATATACCACTAAAGTTCCACCTACTATCACACAGTGAATGCACCCAGTCCATTTTCCCTAGATAACATAAAAAGCTATTGTTTGGACCCTTCCAAATCACTCATGAATAAACTTGCCTAAAAGGCAATTTCTGAGAAAACACCTTTTGCAGTGTTTTACACCCAGGAAAATGACTCATTTCTGAAAAGTTTAAGGAAATGCTGTCTTGGCAGGGTTGGCTGAACAGGAAACTAAAGACTCAAATCTAACTATAAACTACTGTGAGGGTTGCCATGGTGGGAGAAACTCCCAGTCTCACACAAGAGTTCTTTGGAAAGTGAGGCTGGAATGTAGCAAGCAAGCAGTATTGTACCCTCTATGACCCCTCCCCCACAGACAATGCCACAACAAAGTAAAGAGGCTTGCCTCCTCCTGGTCAATAGCTAAGCCTCCACCCACTTACAACAGGTGCACCAAGACAAAGAAATGTGGCCCAAATGAAAGAATAGATCAAAGCTCCAGGAAAAGAGCTAAGTGACAAGGACATAGCCAATGTATACGATTCAGAGTTCAAGCACTGGCAATCAGGATGCTCACAGAACTGATTGAACTCAGTCACAAAATGAAGGAACAAATGAGGGCTACCTAACGTGAAATAAAGCAAAATATACAGGGAGCCAACTGTGAAGGGAAGGAAATCAGGACTCAAATCAATGAATTGGAACAAAAGGAAGAAATAAACACCCAACCAGAACAGAATGAAGAAACAAGAATTCAAAAAATGAGGCGAGGCTTAGGAAACTCTTGAACAACTTGAAACATTCCAACATCAGAATCATAGGGGTGCCAAAAGGAGAATAACAAGAGCAAGAAGTTGAAAACTTATTTGAACAAATGATGATGGAAAATATCACTAATCTTGCAAAGTATATAGACTTCCAGGAACTCCAGGAAGGTCAGAGAGTCCCAAAGAAATTCGACCCAAGGAGGAACACACCAAGACACATCATAATTAAGTTACCCAAGATTAAAGATAGAGAATCTTAAAAGCCACAAGAGGAAAGGAGAGAGTTACCTACAGAAGAGTGCCTATAAGACCTATAAGAGTGCTTATCAGCTGATTTCTCTAAAGAAACCTTACAGGCAATTAGGGCCTAGAAAGAAGTATTCCAAGTTATGACATCCAAGGTTACTCTATCCAGCAAACCTATCATTTAGAATGGATGGGCAGATAAAGTGTCTTAACTTGACCAGAAAAGATCAAGTTAAAGGAGTTCATAACCAAGCCCTTATTAAATGAAATGTTAAAGGGATTTATCTAAGAAATAGAAGATCAAAAACTATGAACATTAAAATGACAACAAACACAACTATCAACAACTGAACCTAAAAAAAAACTAAAACTAAAACTAAGCAAACAATTATGACAGGAAGGGAACCAGAAAAATGGAGATGTCATGGAGGGTTTTTAGGGGGGAAAGGGGAGGAAACAATGGCAGGGAAAGGTACAGGGAATAAGAAATATAATTGGCAGGCATAAAATAGATGGGGAGAGATTAAGAATAGTATAGGAAACAGAGAAGCCAAAGAACTTGTATATACAACCCATGGACATGAACTAAGGGGGAGAATGCTGGAGGGTTAGGGGTGCAAGGCAGAGGGGGAGAAAAAATTGAAAAACTGTAATAGCATAATCAATAAAATATACTTAAAATCACATAACAAAAGAATATAGAAGCAGGGATGATTATCCTAGGCAGAATCTGTACCATTTTGTATTTTATATCACTTGTCAGAACAACCCTTTAATTTTGCCATACAAATCAGCAAGGTATTTTGATACCAACATGAAACCATCTTATGGGACTTGTGATGACATTTGCTCACTTTCATTGTTTAATAAACACTTGAAGACATCATCAGTGCAATTTGAGAGAAAAAAAACTACCAGGTGATTGAGCTTGAGCCAATAATTTAATCTCCACAATTTCCATCTACAAAATTATTTGTCAGTAACCCCTAAAAAGCTTCTTAGTGATAACATTTTGTAGCTCCATAAAAAGTTTTTATAATTTTTAAAATAATAAGGTCCAGGACATCTGTCATAGTGTCAACAATAAAAAAATATTTCATGTCAAAAATAGTAACAATAAAGCATGTGTTAAAATATTGTAATTATCCATTTTCATTCAACAGCATGAGGAGCTGATTTTCCCTTCAAACTCCTCTGTGAAAAATGTCATTTGGTACATTTTTGGATTTCAATTAATTGAAGCAGGGGCTACTCATTTTCTGTACTGAACAAGTATGATTAGATATTGTCCCAAGAAAGATTAAGAACAAATAATAGCCTTGCCACTCCCACTCAGAGCAAACAGCCCACACACTAATTGATGTCAGCCTGGCAATGTCCAGGAACAAGCCACCTTGCAGTTTCATGTGCTCAGTTTTTTGTAGCACTACTGGTGAGATTCAGCTAATAGACACTAACTTCACAGTGGCAAAGACAGATACTTGAGAGGATGTATAGCAACTTCCTCTCACATTCCATATCCAGTTCTCCTCTAAATACTATAGAATCCACCTCAAATTTTGCGTAGGGTCCACCCACTTACCTCCGTCCTCATGGTCCTATTCAGATCACTATAATGATGCTGATGAAATCCACAGCAACTCCCTAGCTGGACTTTTGTCCTCCGAGCTTAACTCTGGAATCTTTTTTAAACATAACAACCATGGTGAACTTAAAACACAATGATCCTGTTATATTTTAGCTCAAACTCTTTAATAGATTTATTATATTTCTGGATTCCTTTACAAGCTTTGGTACAGTTTAATCTGCCCTTCTTTCCTCCTCTATTTCTCTAGTCTCATCTATATCCATGAACCTCAACCCACCTTGCATTCTAGTTTTTGGCATATCAAGTGTTTCACTTCCTAGAAAGCACCATGTATATTGTTTCCCTCTATCTGATTTTTCCCACTTCCCTGGCTCTTCATGCTTTTTCCTCTGCCTGGCATAGCTTTGTCAAGTTCACCTGCCTTATTCCTACCTTCTTAGACTTAAGCAGCACTTCTTTAGGATGTCTTACCTGACCCTTCCTATCTGAGTTACATAACCTACTGTATGCTCACACAGCATCTTTTATATCCCCTATCAGATGCATACCACTCTGCATTTGAATCTCGGTTTACCTATCTCTACCTCAATCAGACTTAACACCATCTCAGGACTCAGGATTCTAATCTCTAAAGGGACAGGAACTGAAAAATTAATTTGCCCTGTATCCCCAGCTTCTAACACAATGCCTGGTGTCTAGAAATCTTTTGTAAAGTGATAATGTAGACCTTGAGAAAGCAGATACCTATTAAAAAGTGTCTCAGGTGGCCAACTAAGCTCAAATTTAAAAACAACAACAATAACAATGAAACAAAACAAAAACCCACTAACCAACTTAAAAAAAAAGAAAAGCAGAGTCTTGCAACCACTTCTACACAAGGGCCTTTCATGAAATGCATGAGAACCCTATACTGAACTACCTACCTCTGTACTGAACTGCCTTCCTGCACTGTGTTTCTGCATCTGAGCCAACCTTATAAAGGAGTATCTGGAATCCTATTTCAACCAATAGGACTTCCCTTGTCCAATAGTATTTGTGCAGCTATATCCCCATCAGTTTCTTCACTGACCAATTAGAGTGGCTCCATTCTGACCAATCAGGACAGTTCCTTTTGTGTCCATCAAACTAAGGATTTGGAGTCTTCATTTGTATGAGGATGGACCAATTAGGGACCAGGGAAGGAAACTTCTGTCTATACAAGTCAGCTTTCCTCTGACTCTAAGAGCATGCCCTTTTGACCAAAGGTTAAAGAATGCTAATATGACTTTGGATCTTTATCCTAAACTAAAAAAAAATGAACCTCCAAATGGAACTACAAATTGCAATTGGATTCTCGAGACTGGGTCTAGAAAGGATAAAAGGCAAGGTTTCCAGAAAGCAGGGAGGGGTTCAGGGTGGTCAATGGCCCTGGGGCAAGGCTGTTCTCCAGCTAGACAGTTCTACGTAGTCCTACTCTGTTCCACCTGCTCTACTCTGCTCTAGTCCCATGAAATGTCGTTTGTGTTTCAGCTCCAGCCAGGAAAACAGTCTTGGTGAAAAGGGAAATTAGCCTCTCTGAATCAGAGGTCCTAACCCTTAGCCTCTAATTAGTTTCTTAATGCAAATGAGGACTGCAAATACAATTTGATTGGACCAAAAAGCAATGTCTTGATTGGTCAGAATAGACCATCTCTGATTGATCAGTGAAGATACTGATGGGTATATAGGTGCACAGCTCTGATTGCTCAGGAAAGCCTTGGTTCTATTGGTTGACTTAGGGTTCCAGGAACTCCTTTATAAGAGCTGGTTCAGAGGCCAGAAAAAGTGCAAGCATAGAGTTTAGTGCAAGGTTTTCCCTAAAGTCTAGTTTTTATGAGAAGATCCTGGCTCTGAGGCCTCCTGTTTTGAAACAGGAGGCCTCAGAGCCAGAGCACCCAGTGGACAACTTCGGATCACATCAAAGCATCACCACCCAACCACCTCCTCAAGCAACACTCAAGAGGCAGGCACTGTCAATGGGCACCAGAACCCTTCTGAATTAAGTCTTGCATTGTGGGGTGGATCCATATACAGCTAATCCTCCCCAGTGGTCAAAGGTCAATGGTCACAGCAAGTACTTGCAGCTGATTGACCAGTGGGTAAAACCCTCCTATTGATGTGCCAATAACAATTAAAGCTCAATACACTGGTTATAAGGATGCTCAATGAACATTGTGAGAACATCAATAGCATAAAAAAGGACCAGTAAGAAATGAAGGATACACTAAAATAAATAACAATTTACAGGGAACTGACACTAGAATAGATGAAGTGAGAATTAAGTTAGAGATTTGGAATATAAGGAAGCAGAAAACACCCAATCAGAAGAGCAAAAAGGAAAAATATATTTTAAAAATGAGGATAGTGTAAGGACACCCCAGGACAACTTAAAGCACACCACATTGCACCATGGGGATACCAGAAGATGAGAGAGCAAGAAATTGAAAACCTATTTGAAAAAATAATGACATAAAGCTTTCCTAACCTGATGGAGGAACTAAATACACAAGTTCAGGAAGTACAGAGAGTCCCCAAAAAATGAGCCAAAAGAGGTCAACACCAAGACACATCATAATTAAAATACAAGTTAAAGACAAAGAAAGAATCTTAAAAGCAGCGTGAGAAAAGAAGTTAGTCATCTACAAGAGAGCTCCTATAGTACTGTCAGCTAATTTCTCAACAGAAACTTTGCAGACCAGAAGGAATTAGCAAGAAATATTTAAAATGATGAGAAGTAAGGACCTACAATCAAAATTACTCTACCCAGCAAAGCTATTATTTAGAATCAAAGGACAGACAAAAAGCTCCCCAAACAAGGAAAAGCTAAAGGACTTTATCACCACCAAATCAGTACTGTAGGAAATGTTAAAGGGTCTTCTTTAAGAAAAAGGAAAAAATCAAAATTTGAACATTAAATGGCATTAAATACATATCTATCAACAATTGAATCTAAAAAGAACACACAAAGAAACAAGCAGAACAGGAACAGACTCATAGATACAGACAACAAATGGGAAGAGGTTAGGGGGATGGGTAAAAATGGTGAAAGGATTAAGAAGTACAAATTTGTTGTTACCAAATACTCATGAGAATGTAAAGTACAGCATAGGGAATATTGTCAATATTATTCCAATAACTATTACGATGTCAGATGGGTGCAAAATTTATCAGGTGATCACTTAATAAGTTATGTAAGGTCTAATCACTGTGGTGTACACCTGAAAATAATGTATGTCAATTATAATTGAAAAATGATTTAAAAAGTTTTAAAGAGTAAATATTTCTTAAGGTCTCAGATTTTCTTTCTGTGGAAAGAAACAAATTTTCTTCCTCTAATGAAGATGCATAAATATATAAATAAATAAATTTGAGCCCACTTAACCATGGGGAGTCCTTCTTGGTAGATATTTTCTTTCTGAGGGTCCACACATGTGACTGAATTTTGGCCCTGCATAAAAGAAGGTTTAACTTTTGCTTTATAGTCATAAATTATTCAGGTCAAACTAATAGCAATAGTTTTAAAAGCACAAAAATTATCTGTTTTGTGTTATATTATTCTTGAACACCCAAGATAAATCATATAACACAATAGACACTCAATAAATATTAGTGGGTTGACTCAAGAATGCTTTCCACATTAGAACCCCAAATGGTTTCAATAACACTATAAAGTTTTTTATAGGAAAAAAATGTAACTTAATTTGGTAGCTTCACAACAACCAACTAAAATCAAAAGGAAATTCAAATTAGTAACATCATAAAAATATAAAATCAATGGCTTGATCTAGGGACTAAAGAGTCACCACTATCCTGAGTCCCAGTAACATGCATTTAACAGTGGCCTTCTGGAGACAATGCCTTAACCCAAAGAAGTGACTCATGACTTGAACGGTTTGCCATCCTATTGGTGGTATGTCTGACAGTGGACCACAACTTGGTTCAATGGGTAGTCTGACCATAGAATCACAACTTCAGATCACTGTCATTTCAGCAAGACTTCAAGAAAATAAAAAGAATTGGTTTGGACCAAGTCCATATGTGGAAGTCACAGTAGATGGACAGTCAAAGAGCACAGAAAAATGTAACAACATGAGCAGTCCCAAATGGAAGCAACCTCTTACAGTTATCATCACCCTGTGAGTAAATTTTTGTGTATGGAGTCACCAGACACTGAAATCTGATGTTTTCTTGGGAACTGCTGCATTAGATATCTATGAAACATGAAAGTCAAACAATATGAAACTTGAGGAAGTAGTTGTGATTTTAGTTTGTAGGTGACAGAAAACCAACATAAACAATTGGAGACTTGTCAATGTATCTTGATGGGCTGCAATTAGAGTCTGAAGTTGCTACCAATGGTGAAACTACATGTTCAGAAAGTGCTTCACAGAACAATGATGACTCTAGACCCAAGGATAAAGCAAGAGTGAACACAAATGGATCAGATGAACCTGAGGATGCAGGGTCTGGTGAAAATAGGAGGGTCAATGGGAATAATTTTCTATCACTCACAAGTGGTGATTTTAAACCTTCTAGACCTCCAATATCTTCATGACCACCTATACCTACTCCATGTAGACAAACATCTGTCAATGGTTCACTTTCTGCCACTTCTGAAAGTGATGGATCTAGTACAGGCTCTCTGCCTGCAACAAATACAAATTCAAATACATCTGAAGGAGCAACATCTGGGTTAATAATTCCTCTTACTATATCTGGAGACTCTGGCCCTAGGCCATTAAATCCTGTACCCCAAGCTTCCCTACCACCTGATTGGGAGCAGAGAATGAACCAGCATGGGCGAATTTACTATGTAGATCATATCAAAAAAAGAACAACATGGGATAGACCAGAACCTCTACCTCTTAACTGAGAATGCAGGGTTGACAACACAGGACATATTTATTATGTTGTCCATTGCACAAAAACAACCATGGGGCAGAAGCCATCATTGGAATCCATCCAGAACTATGAACAGTGGCAGTTCTATCATAGTCAGTGTCAAGGAGGAATACAAAGAGTTTAATCAGAGATTCATTTACAGGACTCAAGATTTGTTTGCTACATCACAAAATAAATAATTTGATCCCCTTGGGCTGTACCATGTGGATGGGAAAAGAGAACACCAATGGTAGAGTATATTTTGTCAGCCACAACACTTGTATTACCCACTGGGAAGACTTCAGAAGTCAGGGCCAATTAAATGAAAAGCCCTTACCTGATGGCTGGGAAATGAGATTCACAGTGGATGGAATTCCATATTTTGTGGACCACAATAGAAGAACAACCACCTATATAGATGCCCACACTAGAAAATCTGCCCTAGACAATGGACCGCAAATAGCCTGTGTACAGGACTTCAAGGCAAAGGTTCAATATTTCTGGTTCTGGTGCCAGTAATTGGCCATTCCACAGCACATAAAGATTACAGTGACAAGAAAAATGTTGCTTGAGGTTTCCTTACAGCAGATAATGAGCTTCAGTCCCCAAGATCTTTGTGGAGATCTTTGAGGAGACATTTGTGGCTGATTTTTCCAGGAGGAGAAGGTTTAGATTATGGAGGTGTAGCAAGAGAATGGTTCTTTCTTTTGTCACATGAGATGTTGAACCAAATGTATTGCCTGTTTGAATATGCAGGGAAAGACAACTACTGCTTGCAGATAAACCCCACTTCTTATATCAATCCATATCTTCTGAAATATTTTCATTTTATTGGCAGGTTTATTGCCATGGCTCTGTTCCATGGGAAATTCATAGACACAGCTTTTTCTTTGCCATTCCACAAGTGCATCTTGAACAACCTAGTAGGGCTCAAGGATTTAGAATCTATTGATCCAGAATTTTACAGTTCTCTCATCTGAGTTAAAGAAAACAATATTGAAGAATGTGGTTTGGAATTGCATTTCTCTATCAATAAATAAATTTGAGATGAAATCAATAGTCATGATTTGAAACCCAGTGGTGGCAATATTCTTGTAATAGAAGAAAGTAAAGAGGAATATATCAGAATAGTAGATGAATGGAGGTTGTCTCGGGTTGTTGAAGAACAGACACAAGCTTTCTTTGAGGGTTTTAATGAAATTCTCCCCCAGCAGTATTTGTAATACTTTGGTGCAAAGGAGTTAGAGGTCTTTTTATGTGGAATGAAAGACATTGATTTGAATGACTGGCTACCATCATTACACTAGGACAAGCAAACAGATCATGTGGTTTGGCGGTATGTTAAAGAAATCAATAATAATAAGAGAATGAGACTTCTACAATTTGTTACTGGAACCTACCAATTACCAGTTGGAGGATTTGCTGACCTTGGAGGGAGCAATGGACCACAAAAATTTTGCATTGAAAAAGTTGAGAAAGAAAATTGGTTACCCAGAAGTCATACCTGTTTTAACCACCTGGACCTGCCACTCTATAAGAGCTATGAGCAACTGAAAGAAAAGCTGTTATTTGCAATTGAAGAAACAGCAGGATTTGCACAATAGTAACTTTTGGAAACTTGCACCACCAAAGGACAAGAACTTATTTGCAATGTTCGTCCTTTTTCTTCTCTGCCTTTGCACATCTTGTTGTAAAATTGGACTGTGACTGTTTAGAGAGTAATCTGAATACAAGTAAATTAATGTTGTCATTGAAATTTATCACCCAGTGATTCTGGATTTTTACTCAAATGTTTCCAGAAATCACATCTGCAAATGACAGGTCAAAACCTTACTTAACATAATATTTAACACAATGAAATCTACCTTGTCTTATTCCACTAGATTGTTTCCTGAATTACGTATGTGTGTATCAGAAGTCTCACTTTTACTTTTACATCCTAGGACAGTAACAGAAACATTGTTAACCTCATGTTTATGTGCTCTAACACTGCCTTCCTACAGCAGACTTGATGCAAATGACAGGAACACCTTATCCAGAAATTGTCAGCACAAAGGTGGCAGTTAGGTTCTATCCAACCTTACATTCATTTGGGGTTTTTTTTATGCCAGCTTCTCCAGAAAATGTATGTAGTATGGTCTCTTAAAGCCCTAGTTTTGTTTTTGTTTTTTTTGTTTTTTCCCAGAGTCCAGACTCCACTTTTCTATTGGTAGGGGGAAGAATGTGTTTGCTTTGTCTTACAGAGCAAATGTCTGCCCCCTACCCATTTATTGTATAAATCTGAACTTTGGTAACATACAGCTGTGGAAATTAAGGCTTCTATAAAGACTTCCTATAGAGGTGAATTCTCATAGTGAAATGTAGTTACCTGCAATATTTACTAGAGATTTATGAGATTAAATTAAGAGATAATGTAAGAAAGTAGACTTTTTTGGTTCTACATAATGCTTGATGATTCACTTAGGGAGGAAGAAATATTGTGTGACAGTGTATAAATATCACCCAAAAGACTTTCTGCCCTATATATGTTTAAAATACAGAATAGTTATATTTTAAGTAGCCCTGGCCCTAGTTCTGTAGGGCTCAGCTATTTAATATTTTTATGCAAGAAACATTTAGTTCTGGAAAAGGTAAATGCTTGTATATATTTGTGCAGCCTGGGATTTCCCTTACTGTATTTCTTTCTTTAATTTAAGTGGCCACATGTATATGTCTTCCCTGCTGTGTTAGAAAACATGGGGGCTGGATATCACAAGAATCAGAGGTTTTATAGAAAGATGGCAAATAGCAGACATAAATATCTACCTAATGCTACCTTAAATTTTGATCCAAACTGAACACTTAGAAATAGATTTATTGTAAGTGTTTAGAGTGATTTCTTAATAGGAACTAAATTGCTTTTAGAGTCCTTTTTCTTTGTAACTATTATAAATGCTAACAAATTATTGATTTTCAACTTCATGTTTTGTTAAAATAAAAACTAAGTAAAATGAAAAAATGTAAAATCAAAGCTAGGAAAGCACACTTCATAATTTTATACTAAGATGACTATTGTCGATTTGTTTATATATCTCATGTTGCTATAGAATACTGACATAAAATTGTTGCTAATAGTGTTATTTTTAAGTGAAGGGCAGTGCTCCTACCACAAAGAAGTTTCCCCTCAAATCTTGTGCCTGATAAGGAGCATACAACTCAGTGTACTCATCTGAAGTGACTCAGAAAATATAAGACGGTAGGAATAAAGAAAGGAAGGGAGAGATTTTAAAAATTACTTTTCTGAAAAGAATCCATTGTCATTTTAAAGATATTTACTACAATGAAGAATTGTATGGATAAAATTAATTTCCACTTATGCTTTTATTTATGGCAAAAATAATGAAAAAAGATACATATTGGCCTAATTAGGAGGCTGTTGCAATGGCTTTAGTAAGAGAAGACAGTTATTTTGTCAAGGAAACCACAGGGAAGTGGCTGAGAGTGGATATATTGTTTTTCGCCTACTTGACTTCTCCTATACTATCTCCCTTTCTAATATTTTATTTTTCAAAAACAGCTTACATCCAACATTATTTTCTAACAATTTCAGGTGTACAGCATAGTGGTTAGATAATCATATATTTTACAAAATGATCTCACTGATATTTTAAGTATTTACCTGACATAGTACATTGTTATTACAATATTATTGACTACATTCCCTATGTGATACTTTACATCTCAATGACTATTTTGACATTACCAATATATACCTTTTAATGCCTTCACCTTTTTCTCCCAGGTGCCCAAACTCCCTCCCCTCTGGCAACCATCAGTCTGCTCTTTGTGTCTCTGAGTCTGTTTCAATTTTGTTTGTTTATTAATTTTGTTTATATTCCACATATAAGTTAAACCATATGGTATTTGTATTTCTCTTACCTATTTTACTTAGTATAATAACCTGTGGGTCCATTCATGCTATTACAAATGGTAAGATTTTCTTCTTTTTTGACCCAGTAATAGTCTATTGTATATATGTACTACTTTTCTTTATCTATTTATAGATTGTTGGCATTTAGGTTGCTTCCATGTCTTGGCTATTGTAAATAATGCTGCAATGAACATAAGGGTGCATATATTATTTTCATTTAGTGTTTTGGGTTTTTTTGGATATATGCCCAGAAATGAAACTGTTCAGTTATAAGGCAGTTTTATTTTTAATTTTTTGAGAACACTCCATACTGTTTTCCATAGTGATTGAAACAATCTGCAACCTACCAAAAGTGCAAGAGGATTTCCTTGTCTCCACATCCTCACCAACACTTGTTATTTGTTTATTTGTTGATGATAGCCATTCTGACAGGTATAATGTGACATCATATTATCAGTTTAATTTATATTTCTCTAATGAATAGTGAGGCTAAGCATTTTTTAATGTCTATTGGCAATCTATATGTCTTTGTTAGAGGAACATCTGTTAGGTCCTCTGCCAATTTTTTAATTTGATTTTTTTGGTGTTGAGTTGTATGAGTTCTTTATAAATTTTGGATATTAACCCCTTATAAGATGCATTATTGGTAAATATGTTTTTCTATTCAATAAGTTGTCTTCTATTTATTCCTTTTTTGGCATTGTTGTTGCTCTGATTGTATGTTTCCTGCTACCTTGTCCTCCAATTTGCTTACTTTAGTATCTGCTTCATCTAATCTGCTATTGATTTCTTCTAGTATATTCTTTATTATAGTTATTGTATTCTTCATTATAGTTATTGTATTCTTCATTTCTAACTACTTTTTTTGTATGGTTTCTATGCCCCTTTTTATGCTTACTGTCTTTTTGTCCAAGTTCTCACTGATTTCATCTATTCTTCTAAGTTCCTTGAGCATTCTTAAAACCAATGTTTTTGCCTCTGTACCTTGTAGATTGCTTGCCTCCATTTCATTTATTTCTTTTTCTGGAAATGTTTTCTGTTCTTTAACTTGGGGCATGTTTGTTTGTCTCTCCATTTTGGTTGCCTCTCTTGTGTTTTTTTCATGTATATTAGGTAGATCTGCTAGTCTCACAGTCTTGGTATGGTGACCCTATGTAGTATATGTGCTGGGATCTCAGTGGTACATTCTCTCTAACAAATTATTAAAGAATCCAACACTTGAGTTGGATTCTCCAAGTGTGTCTTTTATGTGGGTTATTTCAGCATTTCTGTTTTAGTTCAATCTTGATAGTTATTGGCACACCCATGGATGGAGTTTACCATCAGTGTTGCTGGTTATGAAAATTGGCCTCAGCCTGGCTAGTGTGGCTCAGTGGATTGAGCATGGGCTCAAGTGTCACTGGTTCGGTTCCCAGTGAGGGCACATACCTGGGTTGCAGGCCAGGTCCCCAGTGGGGGCCACATGAGATGCAACCACACATTGATATTTCTCTCTCTCTCTTTCTCCCTCCCTTCCCTTCTCTCTAAAAATAAATAAATAAATAAAATCTTTAAAGAAAAAAGAAAATTGGCTTCAACTACAGTGTACAAACTTCTGTGGGAGGGATAACCCCCATAAAGCAAAATTTGCCTCAGCAGGGCTGGTGCCAACAGAGGCTTTCTTTTGTCTCTGGCACTTGTAGAGCTAACTATGTCATGCTCTGTGTTTGTCTAAAACCAGCAACATGGTGTGTTAATTCTGGGATTTCTTGAGAGGGACCTTGGTGGATATCAATGTCAGATGCTGCCTGTGACTGGCCCTGGGCTTCCTTTTGGAGGCTGCAAACCAATTCACAGTTGGTAGCTGCCTATGCTGGACCTGAGTGTTTATGGGAGAGCCAAGTTGAGTACCAAGGTCAGCTGTCCCCAGAACCAGGCCTAAGGCAAGTCAGCAAACAGTTCAGTTCACCTCAAGACCTACTACCACCACCTTTCTTCTGCCCTTTAGGTTCATATAGGAGACTGTTCTGCATGGCATGGGCACAGACAGGACCCACGCCCACAGATAGGTTCTCCCATGGGGAATCAGGCCTGCATTGTACCTAGACTGATTTGAGACTTGCTTTTTGCTAAAACTCCCTCACCCTGAATTGAGGCAGCAAATGCTTACTGCCTATCTTTAAAGTAACTTCCTAAAATCTATGCTAAACTTTCCAAGGATGAGTATAAACCAGTTCAACCACTTTTCCCTTTGCATTTGCAAATATCCTTCTTCTGTGATGTGATTAGCGGCATCCTCTCCTTTGTTTTCTTTAAACGGTAACCACCTAAAACTAACCTCTGCATAGTAAATGAGGGCCATCATGTAATGTACCCAGAAAAGCAATAAAAATTTGTCAAGGCAAGGTTTGGGGTGCTCTCCCCTTGAGATATTGGCCAAGGCACTCCAAGGCTTTTCTTCTCTTGAGAGAGAAGCCACACTGTCCCTTTTCCTCCACAGGACTCAGCAGTCCATATGAATTTTTTATGTCTCATCCACAATGTTGCAGACCCTACAAGCCAGGGTCCACATCAGATTCAGCCACTGAATAAGTCTTGGATGGTACATGAGATGTATGAGGTAGGTTATCAGGAAATAACTAGGTAGGCGAGGGTTATTCACCAGGTTAATATATTCAAACTGGACACAGTGGTGGGTCTCAGGCCACTGATTAAAGTCTCAGGGTACATCAATGCCAGCCACCACTTATCTAGAGCCATGGACTTTTGAGGTAGGGCTGGGATAGACATTGTGGTGGGGCCAGGAGAGTTCATCAAGTGAAAGCAGATTAAGATTTGTGCATATGAAGAGAGGGCTTTGCACAAGAACGGTGGCACCACTTGGGGACATAGGAAGACAGCTGTCAGCCTAAGTTCGTACAAATCAGACTTTTCCTTTCTGTCTCTGGCACCCCACGAGCTTGCCTGGAATTCCTTGAGAGTTTTTCAGAATAAAACTGCAACTCTGGCTCAGTCTGGCTACCACCAGCAGAGCCCACAGACCCTTACAAATGTGGCAGGGCAGGGCCTCAGAAAGTCACTGGAGTGGGGCTAGTGTAGCTTCTCAGGCTCATGTGTATGGAATGGGGTATTTGACTGAGGAAAGATGGCATCAATGGGTAGTGTGTAGAAAGGACTCAACAGAGAGACTGGCAGCTATCCTTCCTGCCCTCTCCTTGAAGCTACACAACTCAGTCTATCTTTCATAATTGCAGCACTTTTGAAGCTACTCTTTCTCCACCAGAGCTCAGAGTAAATACCTACAAAAATATTTTTCACATTGTCCCTTTAAGAGGATGCCTGGGTTTTCCAGCATTCTCCCATCTTACCGAGGTGGAAACAATTCCTCTGATTTTCACAGCCAGATGTTATGTAAGCCCCTTCCCTGCATTAATGCTCTAGGCTGGGGAGCCTGGCATGAGAATGAGACCCCTCACTCTTCAGGGGGAACCTCTGCAGCTGAGATATTCCTCTGGATTCTCAAGTGTGGCACATGGGTCTGAGGTCAGCTCATTTTGATAGAGGACTCCAGACCTGGAAATTTTTAGCTTAAGCAAAAAAGTTATTAAGCCTAGCAAGTAACGTGTATGTTAAAGCTTTTGTTTCAGAAACTACAGATAAGGCCCACCCTGGCTCCTGGGAAACAGCCTGCCTCCTGGGGTGCTGGCTAGAGCTTACCACCTGGGGACCAGTTGGAGGCATCCAGGCCTTTGTATCAATGAGGAGACAGATGCTACCCCTACCCCTCCCCTTGGGAACAACTAAGTGCAGAGAACAGGAATGCTGCAGCCTCACTCACCTAATCCTCCCTGAATTTCAAAGCCCTCACCACACCTTGTTTGTCTTCCCCCACCTCCCTTATAAAAATTCTGGCCAGGAAAGAGAAGGGAAGATGGTTTGTTAGGGTATGAACCGCCATCTTCTCAGATGCCTGGCCATCTGAATAAAGCGCTCATAAAAGATTCAATCACTGTCATTGCTTATTGGATTTGGTAGCGACAGACAGCCCAAATGCCAGTGTCTTTTCCAGTTATAATTTGCAACTCCACCCTTAGTAGCCTGGACATGGCTTCTACTGTCTATCCTTAGTTATAAGACTTCTTCTTTTCAGCTAGTCTTCATATGGTTATCCAAGCTGATTTTTCTGTAATTTAATTGTAATTTTGGTGTGGTCATGGAATAAGGTGAGTACAACTTCTACTTGCTCCACTATTTTGGATCCTTCTTACTATCTTCTTTCTTTTTTTCTCCCTAACACTCCCCACCACCCTTACTATCTTCTTAACTGCTTTTTCTTTCTCTCAGATGACTTAATATTCATTCATTCTCCAACTCTTTGATCTTAGAATTCCCTTCTCCTTAGGACCTTTTTAAAGAATTCTTTAGTCTCCATACTACTTCCTTCAGAGTTTGGACTCAGGGCATTTGTTATGAGCAAATAACTTCCATATGGCTGGCTCTGAACCTCCAGGTTTTACTGCAAGAACAATTAGCATTTATATATGATGCCATGTTAAAGGCTGGCTATTACCTCATGTTCATTTGCTAAAATTAAATTAATCTTCCTGTCAAAACTGAATGTTTTGTATGATTTCTCTTTCTGATATGTATGTGTTTGTCTCTTCATTAATCTACTAGCCATCAAGCTTGAACTTGTTCTACTCCATATACAGGCAATTATTCTTGCCTATCTTGATTCTTTCTCATTACAGTTCTTTCCAAGGACTGTTCTATCATTCTAGTACTCATGTCTGGACTGTATTTTTTATATTCAAATGTTTTAGAATTTTAAGCCCATGGCTATAATCAACCTAGCAATGAAAAAAACGTGGAGGTATGTGGAGGGGCTCCACCCACAGAGCCCCATCCGTCCATCATGGATAAAAATAAAACTACCAAGACGTGATCTGCTTGGGGAAGAGAAGTGGTCAATCTCTCAAAGGAGAAAGACCAAGTGCCCCTTCCTCAATGGCTTTTATCAGGTTCATAACATACAGGAATACAGGTAAAGCTCATCAATCAATGTCACAATGTCAGGTGGCAAGGATCAAACAATAGATAACATTTCAAAGAACTCTGAGGGCTTAATTGAGTCAGGGTCTGTCAGCTAAAGGGTTACAAAACTTTGGGAGACAATCCCATTTCCTCCTCAGACCCTTATCATTTAAATGAGAGCACTCTTAGCAAAGCAGGTTTCATAGGACTTTACATGAATTCTTTCTTATGCCTGATCCCCCTGGGGATCTACTCTGGCCAGCACAGGGCTGCACCACCCTCTGTCATAGTTTCAGGCTTAAATGGATTAGAGCCAGGAAGCAAGAGATAAGGAAGACTTCTCCCAGACAGAAATGGGGACTCAGGCTATGTCAGAATAGCCAGGGGGTGAGGGTCCATCACCCCCTCTTTGCTGTAGCCCCCTGAGTCCTTCCATGAGGGCCTCCCAAGTGATCGTGCCTGGCTTGGGTTGCCCCTCCCTTGAGGGGTCTTACCCATCATTGGCTAACTGACCAAGCATTGGGTCAGTTCATAACTGACCAGATATGAATGAAGCAGCAGTGCTCCTGCCAGGGAGATAAGCTTTGTATCCTTAGTGGCTCAGGTCCTCATGACAGAACAGACCCAGATGAAATGGGTCCCTTGGGCTCTTATGCAGCCTAGCCATGGGGCAGGGGTTACAGGTCCTGAAACCAGGCAGAATGGTCTGCAACAGAGGTAGGAGTTGCCATGAACTAAATCAGTGTTTTTCAATTATGTTTATTAGACCCTTAGGCTCTACATGACTGCCTTGGCAGCTTCTAAATAAGACAATAAAAGACAAGCAGAATATGGCTCCAACCCTCAGTCTCACTTCCCTGACATCAGCTCTACTATTATCTGTTTGTGTGTGAATTCCAAGTATGATCTCATTTGAAAAAAATAACTTATACCATTAACTTAAGAAATAAAGTTCAAAATCCACTATTAGGTCTTTTAAATGTCCCTCATAACTATAAAATTCAAATCCTATGGTACCTAATAGTATAATGATTAAGATAGTATTAATGAAATAGTTGAAGTTTCTACTTATTATATGCATTTTTAGATCAATTCTGGCCCTGACAACTTAAAGGATTTTAATGAATTTAAGGTAAAAATACAGGAATTATCTGGGGTTTCTCAAGCTTATAAGAGCGCATAGAAGAACTTCTGGTCAAGATGGTGGTGTAGGAAAACATGGCTCACCTCTTTGCACAACCACAAAAAAATTACAACTAAAATTTACAACAACCATCACTCAGAACCACCAGGAATTGAGTTGAATGGAAGTCTGACAACTACAGAACTGAAGAAACCACATCCATTGAGACTGGTAGAAGGGGCACAGATGAGGAATGGGCTGGTCTTTCACCCAGCCTGTGTGGTGTATAAAAATTTAGAAGGGATATCTCAGGAATGAGGAGTCCCAGCTACACACCAGGCCCACCAGCCCAGGGTGCCAGTCCCAGGAAGTTAAGTCTCCACAACTTCTAGCTGCAAATACCAGTGGGGATTGAGTCAGCAAAGGAAACATCTGGAACCCTAAGCTGTTTCTTTTAAAATACCACACACAGACTCATCTACTCAGACACTCCCTCTGAGTTCCAGCACCAGGGTAGCATCTTGAAAGGACCAGTGGCATAAAAGGAGGAACTGAAGTGCCTGCCACTAAGACAAGCAGAGACCATTGTCCCTTTTCTAAACCCTCCACCCACAGAGCCAGCAAACTGGTACCATATCTGAGATTCCATCAACCTGGCCAAAACTATTTGACTGGCCTTGGAGAGTCCCAAGACTCTGCCCTCTCCAACTTACACCCCACCCAAGCTACTTTCCCATATAAATGGCTGGTTTTGTCTCATGCTTCACAACTTCCTAAATCCTATCAAGAATTCAATAGCTGGCCTCCATGAGCCCTAGGCCTGGCACAAGCAACAGCCAGCTTAGATTCAAAGCTTGGTTTCACCTGGGAATATCCAAGCACTGCACATATATCAGCCATCTCAGATTGCTTCATAGCTCAGAAATAAAGGGCCCAGACAAAACATCGGTGGGGCTGACCTTGACATGTACCATCCAGGAAAACACAAGGCCTGCACACCCAGGAGACAGCTACAGACCATGTTAAAGCAACACCACCCAGCCCCTGCACAGCTGATCTTCTACAGAGTGTGGAGGTTGGTAGTTAGTGGTCACAGCCAATCCTTGCAGTTGACTTGCCTGAGTAAATCCTTCCCATTAATCCGCCAACAGTAACCAAGGCTCAAATGTATGAGGGGCTGTATTCAGCTCACACAAAGGGCTCACCTCCACTTGGGTGGTAGGGGAGGCTGTGACACTGCTTGGGTGATAGGGGAGGCTGTGACACTGCTTGGGTGATAGGGGAGGCTGTGACACTGGACCCTATAGGACACCTGCTACATTAGACCACATTACCAGGACATGGAGTCAAAGCAGCTCTATCTAATACATAGAAACAAACACAGGGAGGCTGCCAAAATGAGGAGACAAAGAAACATGGCCCAAATGAAAGAACAGGTCAAAACTCCAGAAAAAGAGTCAAACAAAATGGAGATAAGCAGTCTATCAGATGCAGAATTCAAAACACTGTTTATAAAGATGCTCAAGGAACTTACTCAGGACCTCGACAGCATAAATGATCCAGTCATAAATGAAGTATACACTAATTGAAATAAAGAACAATTTACAGGTAAACAATAATAGAGTAGAGGAAGCCAAGAATTAAATCAATGATTTAGATGATAAGAAAGAACAAAACAACCAATCAGAACAATAAGAAGAAAATGAAATCCAAAGAAAATGAGAATAGTATAAGCAGCCTCTGGGACAACTTCAAGAGGTCCAACATTTGCCTCATGGGAGTGTCAGGAGAAGAGAAAGAGCAAGAAATTGAGAATCTATTTGAAAATAATAATGACATAAAACTTCCCTAATTTAGTGAAGGAAATAGATGTGCAAGTCCAGAAAGCACAGAGTTCCAAAAAGATGGATGCAAAGAGGCCCACTCCAAGACACATGGCAATTAAAATACCAAAGATTAAAGATAAAGAATCTCAAAAGCAACAAGAGAAAAGCAGTTAATTACCTACTTATGGGAGTTCTCATAAGAAATCTGCTGATTTCTCAAAAGAAACTTTGCATGCTAGAAGGGATAAGCAAGAAATATTCAAAGTCATGAAAAGCAATCTTGACCTACAGGCAAGATTGCTCTATCTGGCAAAGCTATCATTTAGAATTAAAGAGTAGGTTAAGATCTTCCCAGACAAGAAAAAACTAAAGTTCATCATCACCAAGCCATTATTATATAAAATGTTAAAGGGACTTATTTCAGAAAAAGGAGATCAAAACTATGAACAACAAAATAGCAAAAAATACAAATCTATCAATAATTGAATAAAAAAAAAAAACAAACTAAGCAAACAAGAAAAACAGAGACAGAATCATGGGTACACAGAGTGTGTTTATGGTTGCCAGATGGGAGATGATGTGGGGGAATGAGTGAACAGGTGAGAAGATTAAGAAGTACAAATTGGTAATTACAGAATAACCATGGGGATATAAAGTATAGTATAGGGAATGGAGTATCCGATAACTTATATGCATGACCCATGGGCATGAACAATGGTGGGGGGATTGCCTGAGGGAGTGGGGGATGCTGCATGGAGGGGCACAAAGAGAGAAAAATTAGGACAGCTGTAATAGCATAATCAATAAAATATATATTTTTAAAAAATAGTTCATAGCATCTCTGATGAAATAGAAGAACACCACTAAGACAACACACTTTCTGAAGTTCATAGGATTGCAGCCTTCTTCCCTAATTTGCCGTGGTCCAGCCGCAGCTGGGTCCAGGGGTTCCTGAAAGGTAGGTAAGGTGTCGACGATGGGAGACAGAAAACAACACGACTCAGAGGACAGTGAAGCTCTCTTCCATTTATCGCAAGTACAAGCAGGTTTTTATATTTTTGTGGTGATTAACATTTGTGGTTAGGTGAAGCAGAAAATTTTCTACCCAGATATCAGGTCAGACAATTAGAAATGACTGCATGTACAGAGTTTGAATGTCTTATTGTTTATTAAAGTTCTCAGAATTTGTCATGGGGCAAAAGGATACACTAAATTGAGTAGAAGTTATAGGAAATTTATTATAAGGCCTTTGTGTTGTCTAACTTAGCTATCTATCTTTTCTGTCTAAAATGTTTCTCTATGTACTATGGACTCTGACCTCCTTGTAATTGTTTCTACGTGCTTAGTTTGTAATAGCTAACCAGCTTCTCTTATTTCTTTGCCTGTCTAATTCTAATTGATATATATTCCTATTCAAGGTAAAAGAGGGGCTGTTACTTCAACAACTTTTAGACATTCAGGGGCTATTTTATTAGAGGGGATTTTGTTCTCTGGTCAAGAAATTATTTTGTACAACTTCATTGGAATTATGCGAATCAATGAACCTGAAATACAGGTGTCTAACAATCCCACCACCTTTTGATCACCAAAACAAACATGTAAGGAGAGATAGACAGGAAATCCAGCCACAGAAAACCTTTTGACCTAAAAGGTGATAGACAGTCTTATTAGATTTTGTAGGGTACAGGCCATTCTTGGCTTTCTCATGTCTTGTTCTATTTCTGTTAGGATAGTTCAAAGAGTTCTTTTTTGTAGCTGTTGCATGATAGGGGGAAATGTGGGCAAAATCCTTTGACAAGCTGGCGGAGTAATGACCTTTTTTGTTCCTTAGTTAATAAACACCAGGGAGGTCTGCTTCGAGCTAACCTTTCCATGAAATTTAGACTATTACAAGGCACTTGGGCTCCATCCTTATTGACCATTCTAATGCCATCCTCATTATATGCTCCTGTATAAGGCAATGGAGGATCTGGAACCTTCTGGAGACTATTAGCTCCTCTTGGGGGAATACCATAATTTGCCATTAATCCAATATGCTACCCAGGGGTATCCCTGGGCTGTGGGCAGGGGTATATATAGTTTTTTTCTTGTTTTCTTGGAAGACCCTTTGTATTTGTGGGTAAGGAACAGGCGTGGGAGAGTCTGCCAATAATTCAAACTGTTGTAACAATAATTCAGCCTGTGTTCTTTTATGGGAAGAGTCGAGGATAATTTCATACTCAGGTTTATAAACACCTTGTTTAAACAATCTGGGCATGATTCACTACCCTGGGGAGAACTAGTTGTCCCTTCAGAATTTCCCTCAAAGTTAATCATTGACTCACTTAGAGCCTCTTTCTCCTCATGGCCTGTTCTTATGGGAATCAGGGTACAAAGTAAGACCATGAATAATATCAGCAAGAAAGTTACTAAGAGCAGTTCCAAGAAAATTACCACCCCCCTTTATATGCCACATTCTCTTCCAGAAAGATGGATTCCTTGAATTCCTTCTTTCCACGTCCGGACCTTGTCAGACAACATGGTTGGAAGAGGATGTGGCACTAACTGAAGCACATTATGACAATGTGCTTTGCAAAGTTCACCTGTACTTAAACAGAGAAAATGTATGAAAAGAAGGAGTTACTGGGTTGTTATATTCCATGGATATTTGAACTTTTTAAAAAACTTTTTCTTTATGTTTCATACAACTTTTCAAAAGTAAATAAATAAACAGTGTTTAACATGTGTTCCACTGGAGAGTGAAACCAGCTGGTATGGCCTTCAATGTGTGAGCAATGGTTATACAGGTGTAGAGACTGGCTCCTGAGGAAAAAAAACATGCAGAAGTGATGCCTTGGAGCCATACTTCACACAGTAGGGAAGTAGAGATTTCATCTGGGTGTCAAGTCTTGGCAATTAATTCTCTCTTGAAGTTGGTCGCCAACTTTTCACTTATGCACCTGATTGAGTATGGGAACTCCTTTCTCCAAGCTTAATATTCATATCTATACATAAAGACTTTTGATGGTTCAGAGCTGTTTTGAGCACTGGAAATGTAGCTAGTCTGAATTAATATGCTCTACTAGTGTTGCAAAACATTCTGAATTATGAAGACTTAGAAAAAATATAAAATATTTCTAGTTATACTGATTATATGCTGACAGACTTTTGGATATTTTAAAGAAAATGCATTATTAACATTAGTTTTATTTATTTCTTTTTGCTTTTTATTTCGGTTATCAGAAAATTTAAAATTACACATGTGGCTCACATTAAATATCTATGAACAACACTGAGTTAGACTCTAGAGATACTGTAATATACTGATAGCGCATAAAATCAAGGTTCTGGTATTACCACTTCTTGAGGTAAGTTGCATGGCACAAATCCCAAATTTTCCATTGACCCTGGCAAGTTATTATATCTCTCTGTGCCTCAAGTTTCCTCATAAGTAAAATGGTTCATGCAACCTACCTTATAAGGTTTCATGAAAATCTACCAAGTTAATAAATGCAAAGAACACCACTTGACACTTTATAAACACCATGTAACTATTATTCATATCCTGAACTTTTTTCTTTTATTGAAAGAATAATACTTCACAGGATAAAGTTAGAATCCAATAGAATAATGTTTTTAAAATTTGTTTATAAATCACAAAAACTAGGTAAATATTAGTAACTATTCAGCTCTTAAGTCAATGAATGTATTCAACCCTGATGGCCATTACAAAATTTAAAGTCGTCCAAAGTAAACATGAGTTTAGCTTTTTTTAAAATTAATTTTAGAGAGAGAGGGGGTGGAAAGAGAGAGAAAAAAAATAATTTGTTGTTCCACTTATTTATCCATTCATTGGTTGATTCCTTTTTTAAAAGATTTTATTTATTCATTTTTAGAGAGGGGGGAAGAGAAGGAGAAAGAGAGGGAAAGAAACATCAATGTGTGGTTGCCTCTCATATAACCACACTGGGAACTTGGCCTGCAACCCAGGCATGTGCCCTGACTGGGCATCAAACTGGTGACCCTTTGGTTTGCAGCTCATGCTCAATCCACTGAGCTACACCAGCCAGGGCTGGTTGAATCTTATATGTGCCCTGACCAGGGATGGAACTTTCAACCTTGGCATGTTTGGACAGTGCTCTAACCAACTGAGGGGTGAGCTATCTGACCAGCATGAGTTTAGCTTTCATACTCACAGTAGGTAGGTTTACTGTGCATGTTTTTATACCCTCTTATAAACTATGTTCAGAATGATCTTTTAGTGAATACTCAAAAAAGCTGAGGACCAATGCTAACCTCACTCTCAAAGTTGTATATATACTAAACATTTAAGTTGCTCTTTCAAGCTTTTAGATAATAAACAACAGAAATTTATTCCTCACAATTCTGGGGACTGGAAAACTGAGATCAGGATGCCATCATGTTCTGGTGAGGGCCCTCTTCCAGGTTACAGACTTCCTATTGTATCCTCACTTTGATACTGCATAGTTTTTTAAGTTTACTTGGGGCTTTCTACAACATATGGTACTTTAGAAGTATTGGAACATTGTGAGAAAAAGATTTCAACTATAATATATAGTAGTACAGCTCCTGAGGGGGGAAAAAAAGACTTTTTTAAAAATTTATTTTCAAAATATCATACATACTTGGATATTTATTAGAAAAAATAGATAAAAAAATAAAAGGCATTTAATTCTTAGTTACCATAGGCACTATTGTAGGCACAAAGGACACAAAGATAATCAACATAAATAGAAACCTTGCCCTTATGGCTTTCACACATTATCAAAATTATTGAGAGAGCAAGTTAAATATCTAGCATTGTGTATATACACAAGTTAGAGGGTGGTGTTGGCATGCATCAAAACTGAGCTTTTTTGATTTTTTACTAAAACATCATTCTAACATAGCCTGAATAGTATGAAAGGTTCAGTCCATCTCTTCACCAGATGTCAATTTATGTATGATCTTCTGTAGTAGTAAGACTAATCATGAAACTGAAACCAGAAAAGCAGGTGTTCGTGCCCCCTGTCCCATACCAAACCCAATAAGCAGTGACAGGGATTGAATCTTTATGGTCACTTTATTCAGATGGACAGCGATCTGAGAAGTTTGTACCCTAATGGACCATCTTTCATTTTCTTTCAAGCCAGCCTTTTTATAACAGAGAACAAAGTGCAATAAGAGGTTTTGAAATTCAGGGAAAATTAGATTTTAAAAACTGCAGCATTCTCACCCTGAGCAATTAGCAGTTCCGAGTGGGCAGTCTTCTGTCTCTCCCTGGAACATAATGGCTTGGTTGTCTCCAGCTGTGCCCCAGGAGGTTGGCTGTCTCTCCCCAGAGTGGTAAGCCATACCTGCAGTTCCTGAAACAATAGCTTTAACATATGCATTACCTACTAGGCTTATTAACTATTTACTAAAATTTTCCATCTCTTGAGTCACCAATCAAAACCTCAGATTTTCACCTATTAGATGCCAACTGACACACAAAAACCATTTATAAACTGGGTTACAAGTAGGTTATATACAAAAATGCTATCTCTGTTGAGTCCCAGACTTTCAACCAAGTGCCAAGGATTTATGTGTTTAATTCTCATTAGAATTTATAGAAATTAATAGTGCATAAATAAAAAAGGAAAAATCCTTCACAGGAAAGTGAAACTTGAAGGGCCCCAAGATAAAAGTATGAATTTTACATATAAGGGCTGTTTAAAGTTCAGTTTGAAAACTATTTAGGTTGTAAGAGTGATAGGGGACTCAAGAGTTGGAAAATTTTAGTTTAAGATAAATAGTTAATAAGACTAGTAGGCAATGCATATGTTAGAGCTATTGTTTCATCAACTGCAGATAAAGCCCACCACTCCAGGAGAGACAGCCAACCTTATGGGGCACAGCTAAAGCTAAAGACCACTGCCTAGGGAACAAGTGGAGGCATCCAGGCCATTGTGTTTCAGGGAGAAACAGATGACCACCTGCCCCCGGGAACAGCTAACTTCCCTGGGCAAGAATACTACTGGGGTTTTTTTTCTCTATTTTTCCCTGAATTTCAAAATTCCTCACCATACTTTGTTTTCTGATATAAAAGGGCTGGCTTGGAAAGAAAATGTAAAATGGTCCATTAGAGTACAAACTTCTCAAATCTCTGGCCATGTGAATAAAGCACCCATAAAGATTCAACTCCTGTCTCTGTTTATTGGGTTCGGTATGTGACAGGCAGCACAAATCCCAGTTCTTTTCCAGTTTCAAATAGGGGAGTAGATTAAGCATGGGCTGAATGAGCTCAATGGAACGTAAATGTTGAAAAGGCTGCATAGTGTAGTAGAAAACAGTCCCCAGGGCTGGGAGTCTAGATTAACTAGGATATAGTCCCTGAATCAAAACCATAAATATTGGGGTGCAGAAGGACCAATCTATGTGAAAATGTTTTATATAATGCTAAACAGTACATCTGAGAGAGGATAGTAGAAAGCTGGGAAAATTCCTGGCCAAGTGGAATAGGAGGAAACTAACACACACACACAAAAAAAAAACTGAGACAGGAAACTTGAACAAGGCCAAAGAGTTTGAACAATTTGCAGCCAGCTGGTGAATTGCAAGACCTTATCTTCTCTAACCAAAGACACTGAAGAGCAAATGGTTTATACCTCTCCTCCCTAGGGAGAGAATACATAGACTCAGTGGCCATAAACCACAGATGTCCTGGGAAGAGAGGAATGCTAATGCAAATGCAGAGATAACAACAAAGGGACCCAGTTTGGGAAGAAACTGCATACTTCCCAGTCAGATACCCCTCCCAAAAGAAACAACCTGTCTGCATATCTGTGTCCCCCCTAGAAATTCCCCCTTCTAAAATCCCATGTTTTCCCTATATAAACTTGCTTGTAAAAGCTCAGGAGAAGACAGTCTGTTAGGGTACATAATCTATTGCCAGCCATTTGAATACAGCCCTCATAAAGATTCAATCCCCTTCTCTGCTTATTGGTTCTGGTAGTGACAGGCAGGCCAAAAGATGACTTTTCCAGTTTCACATATACCTGGACCTGAATACAGGACATACTTGATCTAGTGAATATTTAATTGATAGGAAATTTTAATTTTATGTGATGGAGTTGTTTT
Source organism: Anoura caudifer (assembly GCA_004027475.1). NCBI lineage: Eukaryota > Metazoa > Chordata > Mammalia > Chiroptera > Phyllostomidae > Anoura > Anoura caudifer. The sequence continues at coordinate 51,675 of PVKU01008019.1, read as the reverse complement.
TAATTAACTTACCAGTTAGGAAAAGCAAAAGACCCATGGATCCCTTGAAAGAAAACTGTTAGTAAAGACCTGGAGCTTTAGAAGACCTGTGGTTTTCAAGTAGAACAAAATGACAGCAATTCTGGAGCTGTATACCACAACACCATAAGGACTGGATGAGGCACTACACTTACTAAAACTGCCACAAATATCCACATTAAGAATTCTCACAGGAGGACAAATTATTTACCTGGATGCCTAACACCACTCTATATCCTTCCAGCTTACCTAGACAACTCCTTGACCGAACAACCAGGAACCAGTTCTGGAATATTAAGATCATACCTCTATTCTACAGTTTTAATTGAGATTAAGTTATATTTAATTCAAAGTCAAAAATATTTCAAATGTTGGAAATTTTATGGTAAGATCATTTCTACTTCCACCTCTATGCCTGTTCACCTGCCAACTTCTATGTAGCACAGTGACATTCCAAGAGATGATGGGTAATGGCTACAAGTTCGGATTATAGAGTTTATAGGTGCAAGGCATTTGGCATTTTGAATCATTATGAACAAGACTAACATTTTTCATAATCATGCATACAATACTATTTCTTATGCCCCATGGAAATGATTGATTACCCATTAAATCTAGCCATGTCAGAAAACAATTGCTATAAATCACATACCAACTGCCAACACAGGATGCCATGATTCTAGATTAGATAAAGGAGAAAGGTAATCCTAACCAATTTCTATGCAGTGAAATTATATATATACACCCAACCACAGTCATTACAGCCTTCTAAAAGTGAGCTACCATCCTACTTCACTTTGTTGAACACATTGTTCTATGCTCTCCATGTTCCAGCGATTACAAACTCTATCATCAGCTCTGGTCTTTGTTCAAGCTCAGAGGACTTTGGCTGGTAGCTTTCTTTTTATTGTATTCAATTAGTAAAATGAATCAACACTACTTTATATGATAACCTCTTATATTCAGCTCTAATTTAGACCTGGAAAAGAATATTCTAAAGAGAAGACAAATAAAATGCAAAAAAGATAATCCTGACTTTTTACCTAAGAGTAATATCTTTGAAGTTTTTTCCAAGTAGTCAGTTTCTGCTTCAACCATTTTCCTGCCTCTCTTATAGATAGTTATTAATAATATAGACAAAATTAGATTATCTCTATTCATCATTTTAAATGTATATGTTACTAATCTTTTAACTCTATATTGATTAATGCAGTTTAATTTTGTTTTCAGAATACATCGCCTTTTTGGTTATTGAAAAATTAATAGTCAGCCCTGGCCAGGTTGCTCAGTTGGTTAGAGCATCATCGTGCTGATATGCCAAGCATGCAGGTTTGATCGCTGGTCAGGACATGTACAAGAATAAGCCAATGAATGTATAAATTAGGGGAACAACAAAAAGATGTCACTCTTTCTCTCTTTCTAACCCTTCCTCGCTTTCTCTAAAATCAACAAATAAAATTTTAAAAAATTAAAACTTACCTTCAAAAATTAATAGTCATAAGTCCAAAGTCAGATAAACTCTGCAGATATTTTGTCATATATTTGAGCACCAGGTGCTCAAAGAATAAAATATCAACTCTTTGAATTTTATTAAAAGAATAAAATATCAACTCTTGGGGGCTCTGGCCACAGCCTGTGTCTAGGAAGGGAGACCAAGTCAGCAGCTCAAAAGAAGGAAACTGCAGTGGTGGTGGTGACAGGAGGGTGTCAGGTGAGGACAAGCAGTAGGAACAAACTATCACCAAGGGATTGGTCATCACCAAATGTATCATGGGGGCAGCATCACCAACTGGGAACTTCAGTCTTTGATGGAAGCATCCTGCGTATTGTGTTGGTACTGAGCCTGCATGAAAAGGTGAAGCCATGGAGGAAGCCACAGGCCATTATCCCTGATGAACATAGATGTTAAAAACCTCAACAAATATTTTCAATCAGATTCAGCAATACATTAAAAAGATTATATGCCATGATCAAGTAGGATGCATCTCAGGGATGCAATGATTGTATGATATTCACAAATAAATGAACATAATACATCACATAAACCAAATGAAGGACAAAAATAACAGAATCATATCAATAGATGTTAAAAATTATTTGATAAAATCCAAGACCCATTTATGATAACAAAAAAACACTCAGCAAAGTGGAAATAGAGAGAACATACCTCAATATAATAAAAGCCATGTACAAGAAACCTACAGCCAACATTATACTCAATGGGCAAAAACTAAAAACTTTCCCATTAAGATCAGGAATAAGACAAGGGTATCTGTTTTCACCACTCTTATTCAACATAATACTGGAAGTTCTAGCCACAGTGATCAGAAAAGAAAACAGAATAAAAAGCATCCAAATTGGAAAGTAGGAAGTAAAACTCATTATTCACAAACAACGTGATAGTGTACATAGAAAACCCTATAGGGTCCACCAAAAAACTACTTGACCTAATGGGTGAATTTAGCAAAATAGAGGGATATATAGTTAATATTCAGAAATCAATTGCATTTTTGTATATCAAAATGAAATATCAGAAAAAGAAACAAGGGAAAAATCCCATTAATTATAGCAGCAAGAAAAATAAAACACCTAGGAATAAATTTAACTGAGGAGATCAATAGAACAGAATAGAGAATACAGAAATAAACCCATGTCTCTATGGTCAATTATCATTTCAAAAGGGGGCATTAGCATATAATTGAGTAAAAATATCCTCTTTAATAAATGGTGTTGGAAGAACTGGACTGATACATGCAAAAAAGTAAAAATAAACTAGACTGCCAACTTACACCATACACTGGAATAAATTCAAAATGGATAAAAGACTTACTTATAAGAAATGACACTATAAAAGCCCTAGATGAAAACATAGGCAGGAAAATTTCAGATATCCTATGCAGCAATATTTTCACTGATGCATCCCCTAGGGCAATGGAATAAGAGGAAATAATAAACAAATGGCACTGTATCAAATTAAAAAGCTTCTGCATGGCTAAAGAAACTGTCATCAAAATGCAAAGGGAACTGACCATATGGGAGAACATATTTGCCAATGATACCATATAACTCAATACCAGGAAGACAAACAATCTAATTAAAAAATGGACAAAGGACCTGAGTAGATATTTCTGTAAGGAGAACATAGAAATGGCCCATAGACATATGAAAAGATGCTCTAAATTAAACCCACAATAAGATATCATCTCACACCTATTAGAATGGCCATCATTAATAAATCTAAAAAAAAGTGTTGGAGCAGATGCAGAAAAAAGGGGAACCCTAGAACATGTTGGGGGAATGCAGACTGGTGCAGCCACTGTGGAAAATAGTATGGAATTTCCTCAAAAAAATGAAAATGGAACTGCTTTTGACCCAGGGATTCCGCTGCTGGGATCATACACTAAGAATCCTGAAGCACCAATTCGAAAACTTATGTATTACTATGTTCAAAGCAGTGCTATATACAATAGCCAAGGGCAGTGAACAGCCCAAGTGCTCATCAGTAAAGAGTGGATCAAAAAACTGTGGTATATTTGCATAATGGAATAATACAATGTGTGTTACTGTGTGCAATGTATGGTACATCTACACAATGTAGTAACACAGCAGAAAAAAGGAAGGAACTCATACCTTTTGTTACAGCATGGTGGAACTGGAGAATATTATGCTAAGTGAAATAAGTCAGGTAGTAGAAGACAAATACCACATGATCTCACCAATAAGTGGAATCTAAAGAGGACAATAAAGTAATAAACAAAATAGAACCACAGGCATGGAAACATGGAACAGGCTGACAGTATCCAGAGAAGAGGAGGGTGGGGGATCATGGTGGAAAGAAGGGAAGGATCTAGTCAAAGAACATATATGAATGACCCACAGATACGGACAACAGTGTGGGAATATACTGTGGGAGTGGGATGGGGAAGGGTGGAGGGCAAAGGAGGAAAAACTGAGACAACTGTAATAGAATAACATTAAAAATGATTTAAAAAAGAACTCAGAAGAAGTAAAAAATATATATATTAGCTCTTGGCTCCTAACCTGCATAAGTTATTAGAAAATGGTTTGAAATTACTGAGTGCTAAGGCAAGTAAAGAATCATATACATGTTAATAAGGCTAAGAAGCAAACAATATCCCCAAATTCAGAGTAAAGCCTTGTCCAAGAAAACTTTTTGCTTATAATACAAATAATTACCCCAATCTTATTAAATTAAGAAAAGCATAGCGTTCATTTGGGGATGTGTCACTGGTTCTTTTTTTGTTCAACCTCTTTTATATTTTCCCCACAGTGCCTAGTAAGATACCCTTTTCATCAAAAATATATGGAGTGCCCTCTATGGTCCATGTTCTGTTTTGACATCAGGGAAGAACAAGGCAAAAGAGGACAGTGTCTGAACTCATAGGATTCACACTCTAGTGGAGACCACCACATTTCCTGAAAGAAAACCATAATGCCATTCCAGGACTTACTTTTAAATTCTTTTTAAAAAAATTGGACAGATATTATCAAATTCTTATTTTAATCAAATGTCTATCAAATTAAAGTAGTAAGCATATTATGAGGTATGGGAATTTTGTTTTTGTCTCTGCTTCTCAGAGGTATTACTCTGTAAAGAAAAAATTGTAACATTTAAAAAATAAAAGAAATATAAGTGGAAGAACTATCAGAAATCAGAATGTAATACTAGACAGTCATGGGAATCTCTTTAATTAGTGTCTAAGGTAACATTCTTTACTTGCAACTGTGTTTTAATTATGCCCATTTATCAAAAAGCTAAACACCACAAAAGCTTAAATAACCACAATCTGCTCATATTATCATATAAATAGTGTTTAAAACAATGGCCTTAATGCACTGTAAGATTTAGGAAACCTCTAGAGGAAGATGGTGGCGAGGTAGGAGAGAGCAGATTCCACTTCCCCCTATACACAGGAGAAAAACCTAGCTGATCTACGGAGGAACAGAGCAAACAGCCTACAGTACCCCAGCACACATGAAAATAAGAGACCAAAAATTGTAGCAGACGCTGAAAAACCACACAGTAAGGAGAGTGATTCAGGACAATAAGGTCTCAGGGACCAGCACAGGGACCAAGGCAGCTGCAGACCCAGGCCCAGTGCCTCTGGATCTGCCACAGGGTCCTTGGGAGAGAGCCAGGTCAACTGCTCCCTCCCCAGACAAACAAGGTTTGAGCAGCACCAGGAGGGACTTGGCTGCTTGAAGTCACAGAGAGGTCAATAAGTGGCAAACACACAGGGGCTGTGAGCACCCATGGAGTCTGTGGACTCTGGTTGGGGAGAGCTGAGAGTTGCTCTATGATGGGCCCTGATCCAGAGAGTCTCTGGTCTGGCTGGAGAATTGGGCTGTGCCAGATGCCAAGCCGCTGTATGGAGGGGCAGGCTTGAGTAGGAGGAATTTCTCAAAGAGAAAAAGTGAAAAGAGAGACACTGTTTGGGGAATTCTTCTGCAGCAGTTGCTCTGACTACCTCCCCACCCAGCCAGACAGTGATGCAGAAGTTGCGTGGAAGGCCTTGTGCATCCACAAAGTACTGGGAAAGGTGTGTACCCAAACCTGTGGGACCAAGGCAGCCTGGCCAAGTAGGCACATGCGCGCAACCTAGCCCACAGCAGTAACCCAGGGGAAAGAGCACTCTGAGGAAGACCTGGGTCCCACACACAAGGTGCCAGGGAGCAATGACAGGCTAGCTCTGGGGAGAGTGTGCGAAGCTGACTGAGTGGAGATCCAGAAGGGAGAAAAAGCGTACCAATTGCCCCTCAGCCTGCTGCAGCCAGCAAGACCAGAAAAACTGGTTTGGCTAGTTGGAAACCAACAAGAGGCTCTTTTTTTTTTTTTTTCTTTTTCTCTTTTTTAAGTAATTTTTATTTTTTAAATTTTTATTATTTCTTTATCTTTCAATTCCTGTTTCCTCTTTTTCCTTCTTTCTTGTTTTATTCCTTCTTCCTTTCCCATTTTATCTCCTCTTTCTTCCTCTTCTACCTTTTTTTTTTCAATACCCACAAGTGAGACAAAAAAACCTGGAACTGTGAAAAGACCAGAGTTGGACTCAAAGAGGGGTCATCCCAACAGCTGAGAAAGTGAAACAAATTTCGCTTTGGTATTACAGAGAACTTGCAAGTTATTGCATATTTGTATAATTATTATTTTTTCATTATTCTTACATCTTTTATTTTAATAGTATTTTTGTATTCCTCTTCTTTCTGTATAGTCTTCTTTGCTTGGTTGGTTATATTGCATCATTTGACTGGTTTCCCCTGTTCTCTCTTTCATAGTGTATTGCTAATTTACTGTTGTTCACTTCACATGTGTTTCATTAGCACACTATTCAAGGTCCTATACTCCCTATTCTTGTTATCTAGATCACATAGATTCTATCATATGATTGTTGCTCTAATATTACTGTAAATAATAGCTGTTCCATACAATTGTAAATACTTCACAACACCCACCCCCCTCCACATCTTAGCCCACTGCAGTTTCCTGAACTCTATTACTGTAGTGGATAACTCTATTTTCTCACACACTATACATATTTGCTATCCTTTAATCTCACCTTACCTCAGATTCTGACCTCCCACAACCTCTTGCTTTCTAGATCCAACTCACAATCCTTCTCTTCCCAAAAAGAGTCTTATCTTCTTTCCATCCATTATAAAAAGTGTCTAGTTGAGTGGAAGATCATGGTTAACACTATACATAGTCAAAGGATCTCTTATCTATTCTCTACTGGCTGCTACTGTAAATATTATATCTTGCTATCTTAAACCATTTTGCCTTCCCCCTACAACTGATCACAAAAAAGAGTAAGTGGAAGTGGTGAACACCAGGCTACCCACTGGAAGAGGAAACCCAACAACAAAGGAACCACCAACAGATAGCAATAGAAGAAGGTGAAGGAGGGAGTGCTAAACACACAAACTTCAATCCAGGACCTATCTGGAAATACAGAAAAATACTGGAAAAACTACCCAGTATAAACAACTAAACAAGAGCAAGAGAGAATCCTTAAAACCTTGTACACACACAAGAACCAGAATCAAATCAACCAGCCCTCACCAGCAGAACAAAATACAGGAAGTGGTGGACAGAGTGACCCTCAGTTAACCAGCTGCTGGGAAGGACACAACAAAGAAAGAGCCAACAACAATCAAAACCCAAAGACAAACACAGAGCCAACTTAAATGACAGCTCAAGACCAGTCAGCTTGGGAGATCAAGGATACTGCACCACTGAATTTCACAGGTATTCTACCACAGAAGTTCACACCATAAACCTAGGGAGTAGGAACAGATCAATTTAAGAAGCTGAGGAAAACAAGAACAGTCTCACAAACAACGGGAAGAAAAAGAAACAATCCCCAAATGAAAGGGAAGGAAGAAGCCTCAGAAAGAATGTTAAATGAAATAGAGGCAACTCAACTATCAGAGAGTGAGTTCAAAGCAATGGTTACCAGGAAGATCAATGACCTCACAATAAATTACAAGAAACTACAGGGAAATTACAATGAACTCACTGCAAACTATATCAACATGAAAAAGAAAATAGAAATTATCAACAAAGGCCAAGAGGAAATGAAGAAAACAATTTCTGAACTGAAGAACACAGTAGAAAGATTCAAAAGCAGGATCAATGAAGCAGAAGATCAGATCAGTGAGTTGGAGGACAAAGTAGAAAAAAAAACACCCAGAATGAGCATGAAAATGAAAAGAAGATTACAAAGAATGCACAGGGATTAAGAGAAATACAAGACGATATGAAACGTAATAATATCCATATAATAGGGATACCAGAAGGACAAGAAGAACAAGGAACAGAAAACCTGTTTGGAAAAGTAATGATGGAAAACTTCCCTAATTTGATGAGAGAAAAAGTCACACAAATGCAGGAAACAAAGAGTCCCAATCAAAAGGAACCCAAAGATGCCCACTTCAAGATACATCATAATTAAAATGGCAAAATTCCAAGCAAAGAGAGAATCATAAAGGCAGGAAAGGAGAAAAAGAAAGTAACATACAAGAGAGCCCCAATTAGGTTAGCAGCTGACTTCTCAGTGGAAACACTCAAGCCAGAAGAGAAGAGAACGAAAAAAAATATTGCAAGTAAGGAGAACCACAGGCCTGCAACCAAGGCTACTTTATCCAGCAAGGCTCTCAATCAAGACAGAAGGCCAAATAAGGAGCTTCCCAGACAAAAGAAGTCTAAAAGAATACACCTCCAACAAACCAGCTCTGCAAGAGATGTTAAAGAAACTGCTTTAAGGAAAGGAAGGAAAAGACAGAGAGAGAAATGAACACAGGTACAAAAATAGCAATGAATAAGCACTTATCAATAATGACCCTAAATGTAAATGGACTAAATGCTCCAATCAAAAACATAGGACAGCTGAATGGATAAGAAAGCATGACCCACACATATGCTACTACAAGAGACCCACTTCAAGACAAAAAACCTACAAAGACTGAAATTGAACTGCCGGAAGTGAATTTTCCAAGCAAATGGACAGGAAAGAAAACCAAGGGTTGCAATACTCATATCAGACAAAAGAGACTTCAAAAAAAGGGCCATAAAGAGAGCCACAGAAGGGACACTCAAGGGAAAAATCCATCAAGAAGGCATAAACATTGTAAATATATATGCACCCAATATAAGAGTATACAAATACTTAAAGAAAATCTTAGAGGACTTCAAGATATTGATAGCAACACCATTATAATAGGGGATTTTAACAATACACTGTCAAAAATGGATATATCTTCCAAGAAAACACCAACAAAGATATTGTGGCACTGAGCAACACCATAGATGAAATGGACTTAAAGGATATATAGAGAGCCCTTCATTCCAAATAAGCTAAATACATTCTTTTCAAATGCACATGGAACATTTTCAAAGAGAGACAACATGATAGGACGCAAAACTTGCCTCAACAAATTCAAGAAAATTAAAAATATACCAAACATTTTCTCTGATTGCAAGGGACTGAAACTAGAAACCAACCCCAAGGGGAAAAACCCAAAACATTCAAAATCATGGAGATTGAATAGCATGCTATTCAACAATGACTGGGTCAAGAATGAAATTAAAGAAAAAATCAAAAAGTTTATGGAAACAAATGAAAATGAACTCACAACAACCCAAAATTTATGAGACACAGCAAAGGCAGTCCTCAGAGGGAAGTTCATAGCGATACAGGCCTACCTAAAAAAAGATAGAAACATCTGAAACAAACAACTTAACCCTACACCTACAAGAACTTGAGGAACAACAACAAAGACAGCCCAGAGTGAGGAGAAGGATGGAAATAACCAAGATCAGAGCAGAATTAAATGACATAGACACTAAAAGCACAATTCTAAGGATCAATGAATCCAGGAGCTGGTTCTTTAAAAAGATAAACAAAATTGACAAACCTTTAAGCAGCCTCATCAAGAAAAAAAGAGAAAGGACCCAAATAGACACAATCAGAAATGAAAGAGGAGAGATTACAACTGACGCCACAGAAATACAAAGGATTGTAAGAAATTACTATGAAGAACTGTATGCCAAGAAATTTGAAAACCTAGGTGAAATGGACAAGTTTCTAGAAAAATGTAATCTCCCAAAACTCAATGAGGAGGAAGCAGAAAGCCTGAAGAGACCAATAAGAGGAGATGAAATAGAAGCTGTAATCAAAAAACTCCCAACACACAAAAGCCTGGGACCAGACGGTTTTACAGGAGAATTTTACAAAGCATTTAAGGAAGAGCTAACCCCTATCATTCATAGACTATTCCAAAAAATCCAAGAAGGTGGGAGAACCCCAAACTCTTTTTATGAAGCCAGTATCATCCTAATCCCCAAATGAGTTAAAGACACAAAAAGGAAAGAAAACTTTAGGCCAGTATCACTGATGAACATAGATGCTAAAATTATCAACAAAATATTGGCAAACCCCATCCAACAATACATTAAAAAGATCATACACCATGAGCAAGTGGGATTCATCCCAGGGATGCAAGGTTGGTTCAACATTTGCAAATCAGTAAACATAATACATCACATAAACAAAAGCAAAGACAAAAATCACATGATCATATCAATAGACATGGAAAAAGCATTTCATAAGGTACCGCGCCCATTTATGATAAAAACACTCAGCAAAGTGGGAATAGAGGGAGCATTCCTCAACATAATCAAGACCATATATGAGAGACCTACAGCCAACATCATACTCAATGGGCAAAAACTCAAATCTTTTCCACTAAGATCAGGAACAAGACAAGGTTGTCCACTTTCACCACTTCTATTCAATATAGTATTGGAAGTCTTAGCCATGGCAATTAGAGAAGAAAAGGAAATAAAAGGCATCCAAATTGGAAAGGAGGAAACAAAGCTATCGTTGTTTGCAGATGACATGATAGTGTACATAGAAAATCCTATAGACTCAGCCAAAAAGCTGCTCAACCTAATAAATGAATTTGGCCAAACAGCAGTATACAAAGTCAATATCCAGAAATCAAAGGCATTTTTGTATACCAACAACGAAAGAGCAGAGCAGAAGTCAAGGAAAAAATCTCATTTGATATAGCCAAAAGAAAAATAAAATACCTAGGAATAAACCTAACCAAGGAAGTAAAAGATCTATACTCAGAAAACTACACAACACTGAAGAAAGAAATCAAGGAAGACATAAACAAATGGAAACATATACCATGTTCATGGATTGGAAGAATTAAGATCATTAAAATGTCCATACTACCAAAGCAATTTACAGATTCAATGCAATACCTATTAAAGTACCAATGGCATATTTCACAGACACAGAGCAAACACTTCCAAAATTTATATGGAACCATAAACAACTTCGAATAGCTGCAGCAATTTTGGGAAAGAAGAGGAAAGTAGGAGAGATCACAATACCTGACACCAAACTGTATTACAAGGCCACTGTAATCAAAACAGCCTGATACTGGCACAAAAACAGGCACATGGACCAGTGGAATAGAACAGAGAGCACGGAAATAAAACCAATCCTCTATGGTCAATTAATATTCAACAAAGGAGGCAGCAACATAAAATGGAGTAAAAGTAGCCTCTTCAACAAGTGGTGTTGGGAGAACTGGACAGCTAAGTGCAAAATATGAAACTCGAGCACCAGCTTACACCATACACAAATATAAACTCAAGGTGGATAAAAGATTTAAATATAAGCCATGACACCATTAAAGTCCTAGAGGAGAACATAGGCACGAAAATCTCAGATATTTCATGCAGCAACATTTTTACTGATATGTCCACTAATGCAAGGGACATAAAGGAAAGGATAAATAAATGGGATGTCATCAAAATAAAAAGCTTCTACACAGCTAAAGAAAACAGTGTTAAAATAAAAAGAGAATCAACTTTTTAGGAAAATATATTTGCCAATGATACCTCAGACAAAGGTTTAATCTCCAAAATATATAAAGAACTTACATGACTCCACTCTAAGAAGACAAGCAACCCAATTAAAAAGTGGGCAAAAGACTTGAACAGACACTTCTCCAAGGAGGACATACAGAGGTTCCAGAGACACATGAAGAGATGCTGGATATCACTAGCTATCAGAGAGATGCAAATTAAAACCACAATGAGATACCACTTCACACCAGTCAGAATGGCCATCATAAATAAAGCAACAAACAACAAGTATTGGAGAAGTTGTGGAGAAAAGGGGACCCTAGTGCACTGTTGGTGAGATTGAAGACTGGTACAACCACTATGGAAAGCAGTATGGAATTTTCTAAGAAAACTAAAAATGGACCTACCTTTTGACCCAGCAATTCCACTGCTAGGATTATATCCTAAGAACCCTGAAACACCAATCCAAAAGAAACTATGCACCCCAATATTCATAGCAGCACAATTTACAATAGCCAAGTGTTGGAAGCAACCTAGGTGCCCATCAGTAAATGAATGGATCAAGAAACTTTGGTACATTTACACAATGGAATTCTATGCAGCAGAAAGAAAGAAGGAGCTCCTGCCCTTCGCAACAGCATGGATGGAACTGGAAAGCATTATGCTAAGCAAAATAAGCCAGGCAGTGAAAGACCAATACCATATGATCTCACCTTTAACAGCAACCTAATCAAAAAAACAAACAAGCACAATATAACCAAAGACACTGAAATTGAGAAAGGGTTGATAGTCACCAGAGGGGAGAGGGGAGGGAATTTCAGGGGGAAAGGGGAAGGGTTTGGAGCAACAAGTATAAAGGACACATGGACAAAAACTAGAGGAAGTAGAAATGGGATGGGGTGGGGAGGGCTGGAGTGGTTGGCTGGAATGGGAGCAAAGGACAGAAAACTGTACAAGAACAACAATTTTTTTAAAAATAAATAAATAAATAAATAAATAAATAAATAAATACCTAACCAGAGAGATAAAAGACCTGTATGCAGAAAACTGCACAACACTGAAGAAGAAATCAAGGAAGACACAAACAAATGGAAACATACACCATGTTCATGAATTGGAAGAAGTAACATCATCAAAATGTCCATACTACCCACAGCAATTTACAGATTCAATGCAATACCAAATAAAGTACTAATGGCATATTTCACAGACATACAACAAACACTTCAGTAATTTATATGAAACCATAAATGACCTTGAATAGCTGCTGCAATTTTGAGAAAGAAGAGCAAAGTAGGAGGGAATCACAATACTTGTAACCAAACTGTATTATAAGGCCACTGTAATCAGAACAGCCTGGTACTGGCATGATAACAGGCACATGGACCAGTGGAATAGAACACAGAGGCCAGAAATAAACCCAAGTCTCTAGGATCATTTAATTTTCAACAAAGGGGCAGCAATATAAAATGGAGTAAAAATAGTCTCTTCCATAAGTGGTGTTGTGAGAGCTTGAAAGCTTCATGCAAAAAATGAAACTCAAGCACCAACTTACACCATACACAAAAATAAATTCAAGGTGGATAAAAGGTATAAATATAAGCCTTGACACCATTAAAGTCCTAGAGGAGAACATAGGCAGGAAAATCTCAGATATTTCATGCAGCAACATTTTTAATGATATGTCCCCTAGAGCAAGGATATAAAGGAAAGAATAAACAAATGGAATCTCATCAAAACAAAAAGCTTCTGCATGGCTAAAGAAAACAGTATTAAAATAAAAAGAGAAGCAACTGTATGGAAAAGCGTATTTGCCAATGATACCTCAGACAAGAGTTTAATATCCAAAATATATAAAGAACTTATACAACTCCTCTCTAAGAAGACACACAACCCAATTAAAAAATGCTCAAGGGACTTGAACAGATACTTCTCCAAGGAGGACATAGAGAGGATCCAGAGACACATAAAAAGATGTTCAGTATTGCTAGCTATGAGAGAGATGCAAATTAAAACCACAATGAGATACCACTTCACACCAGTCAGATTGGCCATCATAAACAAAGCAACAAACAACAAGTGTTGGAGAGGTGTGGAGAAAAGGGGACCCTAGAGCACTGTTGGTGGGATTGCAGACTGGTACAACCACTATGGAAAACAATATGGAATTTTCTAAGAAAACTAAAAATGGATCTACCTTTTGACCCAGCAATTCCACTGCTAGGATTATATCCTAAGAACCCTGAAACACCAATCCAAAAGAACCTATGTATCCCAATGTTCATAGCAGCACAATTTACAATAGCTGAGTGTTGGAAGCAACCTAGGTGTCCATCAGTAAATGAATGAATCAAAAAACTGTGGTACATCTACACAATGGAATTCCATGCAGCAGAAAGAAAGAAGGAGCTCCTACCCTTTGCAACAGCATGGATGGAACTGGAAAGCATTATGCTAAGCAAAATAAGGCTTGTGGTGAAAGACAAATGCCATATTATCGCAACTTTAACAGGAACCTAAACAACAAAACAAACAAACAAGCAAAGTATAACCAAAGACTCTGAAATCAAGAACAGGCTGAGAGTGACCAGAGGGGAGAGGGGAGGGAATTTCCGGGGAAAAGGAGAAGGGTTTGCAGGGATGTGTATAAAAAACACATGGACAAAAACTAGCGGAGTTGGAAACAGGAGGGGGTGCAGAGTGCTGGGGGGTGGGCTGGGATGGAAGTAAAAGACAGAAAACTGTACTTGAACAACAATTAAAATAAAATTTTAAAAATATATTTAGGTAACCTCTGAACAATCAAAGAAAATGTTTTATACTTCTTCTTTTAAACCTTACCTGAAGATATGTTTTTATTGATTTTTAGAGAGAGTAGAAGGACTGCCCCAACCAAGAATTGAACCTACAATCTCGGTATGTGCCCTTACCAGAAATTGAACTTGCAAACCCTTGGAGCACAGAACAATGCTCCAACCTACTGAACCACCCTACCAAAATGCCTTGTAGTTCTTGAGTTTAAAAAATTATAGTGCAATTTTATTCTATGAAAACTTATGATCCATGTATCTATGGAATCTTCATGTAGCCTCAGTACTAAATTAAACTTCCCACCTCTTAATTACTTTACCAACACTTGCTTTCCCTCTCACTATCTCCCAATACAAACACACACACATGCACACATACAATTCACTGTCATGCTACACCCACATGGGTCATTTTTTTGTCTTGGTTGAGTCTAATTTCATCTGAAAAAAGAACAGGCAAAAAGGGGAATTCAACAACTTGGAATATTTTAATAGATCAAGGACTTTCTGTCAAACTCTTAACTTTAGCAGGCATTAGTAGGGAAACTTGCATTCATTCTCCTCATTCAAAGGTTTGCATTTAAATAATGTGTAATAGAATAAGTGTTTTAAAGACTTCCAAAAAAGATGGCATGCTGTCTTTATTTAAAACTAATTTAAAACTATCACTTTGTTCATGAAAACTTTAAGACCTTTATCACTATTACAGTGCTGTTATCAATAACAAAATAGTTTCTTACCATGACCTTATAAGCTTTTAAACCTGTGTCTTTCACTTGTTAATCCCTTGCAGTCTGACTTGCTCTTCTGTAACTCCTCTCTCAAAAGTTGCTAAGGATTTCCTCATCACCAGATCCAATGATATCTCCTAATTCCTCATTCTTTTTACCTCCTAGATACAAACTACATTGATGACTACTCCCTCCTTTAAATTCTCTCTAACCTCAGGGTCTATGATGGCAGACCCTACGGTGGTCTTCCTTCTTTCAGTTTGTTCTGTCTAATCCTTCTATGTTTTGTTGTCGTTGTTGTTGTTGTTGTTGTTGTTAAATGCACATACTCTCTTGGTTTTAAATGCAAATATTCTTGCATCTAAAGGGAAGGATCTAATCAAAGAACATATATGAATGACCCACAGACATGGACAACAGTGTGGGAATATACTGTGAGAGGGGTGGGGAAGGGTGGAGGGCAAAGGAGGAAAAATTGGGGCAAATGTTAATAGAAAAATATTTTTAAATGATAACAAAAGAACTCAGAAAAAGTAAAATAAAATATTGGCTCTTGGTTCTTAATAACCTGAATTAGTTATTAGAAAATGGTTTGAAATTACTGAGTGCTAAGGCAAGTAAAAAATCATATAAATGTTAATATAATATGGCTAGTATTCTTAAATGCAAATATTCTCTTTGTTTTTTAGTTTGTCCTAGAGGAATGGGCATGTGTATTTACTTTAACCTTTTTCTATCTAAATAATCAATATCTTAGTAATGTTACTCAATAGTTACCCTAGTTTCATCATTATCAATAGGTAATTCTTGAATTTGGGATTTTCAATTCCAAATCCATATAAGATATCAACATTGGAATGTTCCACCAGCATTTCAAATTCACTATGTCTAAAATTAACCCCCTGATTGGTGTAGCTCAGTGGATTGAGTGTGGGCCTGTGAACCAAAGGGTCACTGGTTCAATTTCCAGTCAGGTCACATGCCTGGGTTGCAGGCCAGGTCCCCAGTAGGGGGTGCACCAGAGGCAACCACACATTGATGTTTCTATCCCTCTCTTTCTCCCTCCCATCCCCTCTCTCTAAAAATAAGTAAAAGTAAAATCTTTAAAAATAAATAAAATAAATTCACTCATTACCTTTCTCACCAAACCAATCCCCTCTTTTTTCAACTTTGGCTATCCCTGGGTAAGGTTCTCCTACCTCCCAGTTACCAAGCTCCAGACCTTAGAGTCAATTCTTATTCCTCAATCTCCTTTGCTTCTCTTAGCTAATCACTTGATTTAAAAAATATGGCTTCTATGTCTTCTTACAAGTTGGATTTATTCCTTTGTTTTGGTTCATTCCACCCCCTCCACTTCTACCAGTTCAGGCTATTCCTACTTTGTAACAACAGCCTGTGCACTGGTACTATCTTTTGATTTTTCATACTTTGCAAAGTTAAGGACAGTGATTACTACTGAATAGGACCTTAACAAATGTTTGTTGAATAAATTAAATAAGGGAACAAGATTTAAAGTTTTTTTTTTTAAAGGAAATTGTCAACATAAAGTGCAGAGAAGGTAATTGGATAATTTTTTAAAAGCCTGGATCTTAAATTGAGAAGGAAGGTCTTAGAGATTCTAGCTTTAAAATTAAAAATGAATTATACTATACTTTGGAAACTGCTTTAATAGACTAAAGAGAAAATGCTGACAAATGAATATTTTAGCATTGTAGAAAGAAACATGCTAGATTCTTAGATTCTTAAACTTTCCAAAACTCATTACAATTCTGAAGAAATGTCACTGTTAGAGGTGTTCGCAATTATAGTTATTCTAAACTCCTCAGGCATGATTTTTAAAATCCAGTGGTAGTTTTTTTTAGGTCTAGTATATTCTTTTACCATTCTGTTGCTCAAGCAGATAAAGTACAAAGCCTGGGAAATTTTCAGTTACTGAGATGTTAATGTGAAAAGGTCACCTTTTGCCACAGAGCAGGAGCTGGAAAACATTATCAACATATAAATGCATAATCTCCTTTTCTGTTAGTTAGTGAATTTTTAAAAATAATCTATCAGGAAATGCTTCTTTGGAGGCTCCAAGATGGTGATGGGCTAGGTGGATGTTACACTCACCTTTTCCCAGGAACAAATTGGAATTACAACTACAATATAAAACAATCCACCTGAATAACCAACTGAAGACTAGCTGAATAGAAGTCTTACAATAAAGGATTTA
This sequence comes from Anoura caudifer, assembly GCA_004027475.1. Lineage (NCBI taxonomy): Eukaryota > Metazoa > Chordata > Mammalia > Chiroptera > Phyllostomidae > Anoura > Anoura caudifer. Next base: position 34,500 of record PVKU01008019.1, on the reverse strand, counting down.
CAGAAGAAACCACGAGACTGACAGGAAGGGCACAGATGCAAAAAAGTGCTGGCCCCACACCCATGGGCAGTGACTGAGATTCCAGAGGGATATCTCAGCAGCAGAGCTTCCCCTGAGAAGCACAGCCTAGAGGAATGATATAGTCCTGCACAGTGGACTCCCTGTTGCCTTATCCTGTGGAGATCACACCTGGCTGAGGAGTCAGCTTCCAGAGTGTAGAGGTCTGGGAAACCCCAGGGAGTGTCAGTGACTGAGTGGTGTGGCTTTGGTGTAGGAGCCATTCCCCACACTTTCCCACGAACCTGACTGAGGCCTTTCCCTCATGGGAGATCCTCTAGCCCCACACTCTGGGCTCCAGGTGCTCCTAGCCTTCTGGGGTCTGGGCAGAATCTGGGACAGACTGAATAGTGTGGTTTTGGGTCAAGGGCCACTCTTCCCACCTTCCCAAAACCCTGGCCATTACCTCCTCTTGATGGAAGATCCACTAGCCCCACCCTCCCAACTCTGGTATGCCTCACCCTGGTAAGTTCTGGCTCCTGGAAGAATTATGGACAGATTAAGGTGTGTGGCCTTAGAGCAGGGGCCATTTTTCTCTCACATGCATTACCAGTGCAGAGACTTCCCTTTAGTTGGCCAAATCTTGGTTTGTTTGGGCCTGACAAACTGTGCTGGCCTTGTTACAGAACAGACCTGGGGATGGGGAGGAATGAATGATGTACTATTACCAAATAGACCCACCCTTGTGCTCCAGGGGTCCCCTCCTTATACTGGGTTCACCTTGTCTACCACCAGGAAAAATATCTCTCAATGCCAGAGATTGGTGAAAAGGAAAGGGATTATTTATTTAAAATGTTATACATACTTAGAGTAATGACTTCATGTCATCATTAAAAATACTAAAGTCTTCTAGAATACCCACAAACTCACAGTCCTTCCTTCTCCCCTTTCCCCAGTCTGGGGTACCATATCTCAGGAAGAGCAGTAGAAATACATGGTTCAGGCAAACCCTCGGTTCTGGTACCATCTGCTGTGTCACCATGGCAATATCCAGTTAATCCAAAACCATGTGGCACCTCCTCATGGCCCACCAGCAAGAATCTTTTCATTCCATTTCTTCCAGACAGTCTCTCCTGCTTCCTAAGCCATATGGCAAAAAAGGGCACACCCTAAAGCTGCATGGTCCCAACTTTCACCAAAGCTGCATGGTCTCCAGAAAACCCAGCATGGCTGCCACACCTCGGTTTAAATCATAGTGCCAACCTTCCTCTGCAGCACCATTTCCAACTCCTTCCACAATCAGTTACACCTGCCAGCATTCCTGTATTCTTTCAGCTTTACTGGGCTGCCATAGTGAGTCAGGGCAAGCGTGGCCCTATGACATGGAGCCTATCATCTCTAAGCCCTCACATAGGCACTATAACCAGGGAGCGTTGCCTCCCAGTTACATCCTGGGTTGAAGTCACTCCAATCCCCCTGGCTCAAAGCATGGTCACAGCTATTTAACATATCTATGAAACCAGTTAAAGGATATGTGAAATGACCATTCTAGAGGTTATCTGCAAAACTGTTGCTATTTAAAACAACTATCAATGGCCCTGCTCCATGTGTCCTATCTCCCAGCTCAGACTTGTGGTGGTGAAGACATCCTATATGTATATCTTTCTAATATTTCTTGGACATCCCAAGTTATGGACCCCATTATAAATCCCCATTTGTGGGCCCCCCTTGGCTGGACCCTGTTACAGCTTCACCCTGATGACACCCTGTGACCCCACCCCACCACAAAGGTTTGCATGCACCTGACAGGTGGCATCTAGACTTGGTATACCTGGACACATTTACTGAGTGGCATCAGACTCAATATTGGCATTGCATTTGAACCTGCATCATCTGGTGAACACCACTGGCCCCTATCTGGCAACTCACTAAGAACCTACCTCATGCAATTCAAATTTTACCAGAGGCTCTTTCAGAGACTAAGCCTATCAGGCAGCCAGTACAGGCAAGTGGAGGTGAATCTTGGGTGCCTTGGGACTTTTGCTGGCATGCCTGTGGGCCCAGTGCTAGTAAAATCCAGCCTTGGTATATAGCTTGGTCCGTCTGGTACACAATCAGGCCCAGCAGTGTAGGAGACTATTCTGCATGGCATGGGCCCAGGTCCCACTCAGATGCACAGGACCCACACCCATGGATAGGTTCTCCCATGAGGAATCAGGCCTGCAATGTGCCTAGGCCACTTTGAGTCTTGCTTTTGCTAAAAACTCCCTCACCCTGAATTGAGACAGCAAGTGCTTACTGTAACTTCCTAAAATCCATACTAAACCTTCCTAGGGTGAGTGTAACCTGTTCAACCACTTTTCCCTTATCATTTGCTAATATCCTTCTTCTGTGATATGATTAGCAGCAGCATCTCCTTTGTTGTCTGTAAAAGGTAACCATCTAAAGCGAACCTATGCATACTAAATGAGGGCCATCATGTAATGTGCAGGAAAACTCAAATAAAGGCCTGTCATGGTGGAGGCCGTGAGCTTTTGCTCCCCTTGAGAGAAAAGCCATGCTGTCCCTTTTCTTCCACCAAACTCGGTAGTCCATGTGAATGTCTCATTTCATCCATAATGACTCAGACACTGCGGGCTGGTGTCTGTATCACAGCAGAAGCATCCAAAAATAGTGGATCATTTTGTAGCCCCAAACAGGTTGCCTTGGGCCAGTCACAAACAGCATCTGTCATTGGTCTGCATCCCAAGAAACTCCAGAAACAACACACCCAGTGGCCAGCTTCATACAACATCAGAACAGAATACAAGTAGCTTCACATGTGGCATATCCAAAATAAAATCTTGACAGGCACCAGATCCTGCTGAGGCAAATTCTGCTTTGTATAGTCAGCATCTGCACAGCCGCTTGTTCAGTATGGTTGGGCTCAGTCCTCACAGTCAGCCAACCATGACCCCACACACTAATGGGTGAATAGTAATTGAGATTCAGTTACAACAGGAGGGCCACATAAGGCACACAAGGTGTAACCAGAAAAGACACCAGCATTCAGGCTGTCACTACCAAATCCAATAAGCAATGACAGTGACTGAATCTTTTATGGGCACTTCATTCAGATGGCCAGTGATCCGAGAAGATGGCAGGTTCATACCCTAACAAACCATCTCCCCTTCTCTTTCCTGGCCAGATCTTTTATAAGGGAGGTGGGGGAAGACAAACAAGGTAAGGGCTTGGAGATTCAGAAGCTGCAACATTCCTGTCCTTGGCAGTTAGCTGTTCCCAAGGCAGGGGGTAGTCGTCTGCTCCCTTGGAATACAAAAGGCCCAGATGCCTCCAATTTGTACCCAGGTGGTAATCTCTAGCCAGTGCCCCAGGAGGTCAGCTGTTTTTCCCAGGAGCCAGGATAGGCCTTATTGTAGTTTCTGAAACAAAAACTGTAACATATGCATTATTGCTGGACTTACAACTTTTTACCTTAAGCTAAAATTTTTCAAGTCTTGAGTCCCCTATCAAAGGGACATTCCTGGAACCCCATATCAGGTGATCAAGGAAATTATATCACTGGGTCCCACAGGACACCTACTACATAAGGCCACGGTACCAAGACTGGAGATCATAGAATATCTACATAATACATAGAAACAAACACAAAGAGGCAGCAAAACTGATGAGAGTAAGAAACGTGCCCCAAATGAAAGAATAGGAGAAATATCCAGGAAAAAAGCTAAATGAAATGGAGGTAAGCAATCTATTAGACATAGAGTTCAAAACAAAGATTATAGTGAGAACTTCAAAGAGATACCAAGCATAATAAAGAAGAAAGAAAGAAAGAAAGAAAGAAAGAAAGAAAGAAAGAAAGAAAGAAAGAAAGAAAGGAGAGAGAGAGAGAGAGAGAGAGAGAGAGAGAGAGAGAGAGAGAGAGAGAGAGAGAGAGAGAGAGAGAGAGAAAGAAAGAAAGAAAGAAAGAAAGAAAGAAAGAAAGAAAGAAAGAAAGAAAGAAAGAAAGAAAGAAAGAAAGAAAGAAAGAAACCATAAAGCACTGGCATCCCGCAACATATTTTGCAAATCTTGGGGATCAAAACTGTGTCCTGGACTTTGAGCCCATGATTGCTAACAGTCTTGCCAAGCTGTAAACTCATGGACAGGAGGGAAGAGAGCCTAGTCTTTACAGGTTCAGGGATCCCTAATGCTTGGCAGAGGACTTGGGTGGACCTGGTAAGTATCCCAGGCTCCACCCAAGGTGGACAGTAATCTGGACAGCATAGTGACACTTGTGGGTAATCAAGTAGTTGGAAACTTGGAGCAGAAATCCATATGAAATTGATTGCTATATGGCCCATAAACCAGAGCACATACCCTAAAATAAGCTTACTTAACATTAAGCAACTTAGAATAGTGCTGAACTTATGCCTTTGTCTGAGCCCCTGTAATGTGACAGAACCCAGCACTTCTCCTAATGAAAAACCAGACTCAGGAGTCTCCAGAAGAGGTAAGAGGTCAACCTGCCTATGAGCATGCAGGCAGGGAACTTCATGAGTACAAGGAGTCCAGAGCCCAAGCCTGGGTGCCCACCTAGTATGTGATTGCTCAGCTAGTTCCCTAATAGAAGCTCAGCCATGGAGACCTTACAGTTCTGTTCACATTAGCATATGCAAGTGAGACTAACATTCCTTCACTCTGGCAGAGCTACTCAAAAAGGAGCATCCTTTTTGGATGGACGTAAACGTCCATGTTCCAGTGCATCAGCACAGTGTGCACTAGAGTATGATTCCAGAACTGTGGTGAATCTATGCTTTTGTTCCAGACATGTGTTGTGCATGCCAAATGTGTGGTCTTTTTTATTCTCCAATGTTTTGTAATATACATTTTGACTAAAAACACTTTGTACAACACTCCAATAAACATTTTGATTTAAAAAAACATAAAAAAGAAACAGTCAGAAAATAAGAATACAATATCTGAAATGAAGAATACATGAGAAGGAATAAAGAGTAGGGTGGATAAATCAGAGGATAGAATCAGTGATTGGAAAGACAAGATTAGAATAACTGAAAACAAACAATAAGAGCAGCAAAATTCAAAAAGAATTTCAAAAGTGAGGAGAGTTTAAAAGAGCTTTGGAACAACATGAACGTAACAACATACATATCATAGGGGTAGAGAAAGATAAAAAGGAAAGCAAGAGACTGAGAACTTATTTGAATAAATAATAAATGAAAACTTCCTAAACCCAGTGAAGGAAAAACACACTAGTGCAGGAAGTGCAGAGAGTCTCAAATAAGATGAACCCAAAAAGGCCCAAATCAAGACATATCATAATTAAATTATACAGATGAAAGACAAGGAGAGAATCTTAAAAGCAGCAAGAGAATGCAGTTAGTTATCTATCTACAGGGGAGGTAATGGATTGGCATGAAATATTAAAAGTGATGAGAAGTAAGGACATACAACCAAGGCTACTTTACCCAGCAAAGTTATCATTTAAAATTGAAATAAAAATAAAGAGTTTTCCAGATAAAAAAAAGACAAATGAGTTTGTGACCACCAAACCGGTTTTACAAGAAATCCTAAAGGGTCTTCTTTAAGAAGAAAAAAAGAGGAGGAACATAATTAGAAGAATAAAGTGGCAATAAATATATACTTATCATTAATCATATTAAATGGTTTAAATACTCCAATCAAATAGCCATAGGGTAGCCAAGTGGATAAGAAAACAAGACCAATATATGTGTTGTCTACAACAGAACCATTTCAGAATTAAAGATACACACAGACAAAAATTAAAGGATGGAAAACATATTTTATTCAAAAGATCATTTTTAAAAAGTTGGGGTGGCAATAATTATATCTGAAATATAGACTTTAAAACATAGCCTACATAGTAAGACACAAAGAAGGGCACTACAACAGAATATAATCACTGTAGACATTTATAGAAGCACCTAAATACATAAAGCAAATTTGATGAACATACAAGAAAATATTAATAATAATACAGTCATAGTAGGGGATATTAAAACACCATTTACATAGTAGATAGATCATTCAGACAGGAAATCAACCAGGCAAGAATGACCTTAAATGAAATACTAGATCAGATTAATTTAATTGATATTTTCAGAGCAAATCAACCCAAATCAGCAGAATATACATTTTTTTCAAGTGCACATGGGACATTTCCATGGCTGGATCACATATTAGGGCACAAAACAAGTCTCAATAAATTTAAGCAGATTGAAATAATATCAAGCACCTTCTCTGTTCATAATGGTATGAAACTAGAAATCAATCACAGGAAAAAACTGATGAGCCTACAAAGACATGAAGGTTAAATAACATGTTACTAAATAATGAATGGGTTAATAATGAGATCAAGGAAGAAATCAAAACATACCTTGAAACAAAGAAAATAGAATACAACAAGCCAAAATCTAGGGAAACATTGAAAGCTATCATAAGTAGAAACTTCATAGCATTACAGTCCTACTCAAGGCATAAGAAATATCTCAGATAAATAGTCCAACTTTACATTTAAAGGAACTGGAAAGAAGCAACTAACAAAGCCCTAAGTGAGTAGAAGAAATGAAATGACAAAGATCAGAATGAAATTAAATAGAGCCTAAAAAATACAAAAGGTCAATGTTATTTCAAACAAAGAATAGCTTTTTTGAAAAGATAAATAAGATTGACAAACCTCTATCCAGACTCATTAAGAAAAAAAGAGAGAGAACCCAAATAAATAAAATTAGAAAAGAGACAGAGGCTTGACTTCAGATGGTGAACACCAAGGAGGTATAGAAAAGATGTGTTTTAGCATCGTGCACCTGAAACCTGTATAATTTTGTTAACCAATGTCACCCCTATAAATTCAATAAAAAAGAAAAATAAATAACTAAGTAAGTAACAACCTCCCCACAAGAAAAAAAAATGAAATGAAAGAGAAGTAACAACTTAGTCCACAGAAATAGGTGTAAGAAAATATTACAAACAACTTTATGCCAACTAATTCAATAAACTAGACATACTGTATTAATTCCTAGACATATACAATCTTCCAAAACTGAATCAGGAAGAATCAGAAAATCTGAATAGACAGATTAACGAAATAGACAACTAATGAAACTAAAGCAGTAATAAAAAAACATCCCACAAACAAAAATCCTGGTCTATATGACTTCACAAGTGAATTTTACCAAACATTCAAAGAAGAACACCTATCTTTCTCAAACTATTCCAAAAAATTCAGGAATTCAAGAGGTGGAAAGAGTCCCTATGCCATTTTACAAAGCCAGTATTGTCCTAATTCCAAAACCAGATAAATACACAAGTAAAAAAACAAATTAAAGGCCATAATCATTGATGAACATAAATGCTAAAATCTTCAACAAAATACTAGCAAACTAGATATAGCAATGCATTGGAAGCATCATACACCATGCTCAAGTTGGCTTTATTCTGGGATGCAAAGTTGGTACAATATCAGCAAATTAATATACATAATGAGGTCTATTTACAAGATGGTGGCCAAGTAGATGGGAGCCAAGTCCACTTGCTCTTGCACCCAACTCTAACACTTAACTGATCTTCCAAAAAATAAAGTGAACAGTCAATGGAATCTTTGCTGATATGAAGTTTGTAAGCCAAAGAATACAGAAGATGCTTCAAAATGGACAGTGAGGAGGCTTTATAGGTAGGTGGGGAAAACCCCTGGGCAGGGATTTTCAGCAGTCACAGTGCCAGCAGCCTTGGTGCCTGCAGCTGTAACACCTACTTCTGTGGAGAGCCTGGTCAGAGGTAGCAGCTTAGCATTGCCCTCCCCCATCAGGGCAGGAAATCCCCAGACATGGGCCAAGAGCAACTTGGATACACAAAGTCATTAGAGAGAACCAGACACAGCTAGTGGCATACCTTTAGCTGTTGGGCCAAATGCCAGCCAGAAGAGTGCCAGAGAGTGAGAAGCTATCTGCACCTGCATCTGATGGAGGAGGATGGATGCAGTTAGCCATGACTGGGATAGACTCTTGGCTTTTTGGAGAGGTGGTGTATAGGTAAAGATGGACAGGGACTCAGCGCTGCAATGGGAGTACCTAAAAAGACCTTTTAAAATGGAAGCTGAGGGATGCTTGGCAGAGATCCTGCATGTGCAACTGCCTTGCCAATAAGGAAAAAGGATTCTGGGTGTGATATGTTACCACTCGGTATAGCAGGACAGATTGATCAAAAAAGATACAAAGAGAGATGATTCCTCAATTCAAGCTCAGTGCAGCTGCACTGAGCTACATAGTGGAGAGTGAAGGTTGCTGTATGCTGTGAGGGCAGTGACCTGGGAACTATGCACCTGAGATTGTTTAAAGCCAGACTGAGCCACTTACCTTCGTGGAACTGCTGGGAAGTGAAGGTTGTACCCAGCCACCACCTCCAGCAGGAGCAGGGGTAGAGTGGGGGAAGATCTGTAAAACCAGCTGGGTAGGCTTAACAGCCCTGCAGGGGGCATTTTCTCCACAAGAGAGACACAAAGGGGAACACCTTAAAGGGACCATTTTGAACTCCTCACAGGGAGACAAAGTAAGCTGTGTCCTAGGGCCCTATCTCACTGAGGCCATCAAAGCAAGATCAGAAAGTGGTGCAACAAGGGGGATTCAGGGCTCTGCCCAGCCTTGGCTCACACACAGAGCTGCCCTGTATACCAAGCAGGAGAAAGCTGACATTCTAACATGAATTACCCCTCTCCTGTGTGAAACAGACAGCAATTTAATCAGGAAATTATTGGAAATAAGCTGGGACAGACCAAGACAGGAGGTGTAGGGGCAGGGGGAAAACCCACAATTTTCCCAGAAGACTCAACAGTGACTGCCAGGGGAGATGCAGAGACCCCACCCTCTCGATCACAACAGAATTTCCCTCTAGAGGCAGGTGAAGGAAATATAAGCAGTGTTGCCAGAAGTTGGACAAACCCCCTGGGACCTTGAGCTGATAAAAAAATCAAAGACCAGCCCAGGCTGCTGTAGCTCAGTGGATTGAGCATGGGCTTCGAACCAAAGGGTAGCCACTTCAATTCCCAGTCAGGGCATGTGCCTGGGTTGTGGGCCAGGTGCCCAGCAGGGGACACAGGAGAGACAACCACACATTGATATTTTTCTCCCTCTCTTTCTCCTTCCCTTCCCCTCTCTCTAAAAATAAATAAATAAAATCTTTTAAAAATAACAGATATAGATCCAGAAAGAAGTCAGAAGGCAAACAGGAATAGCTGAGACAAATTTCACATCACTCTTCCTCAGAACCTGCATTTATTTATTTATTTCTTCTTTATTCCTTTCACATACCCTTTTAATATTTCTTCCTTTGTTTCAATTATATTCCAACTAACTCACTACTCTTGGTCTTTTTTATTGTTTTTATTCAGATTATATATCTATATTTTTTCATATCACTGTTATTTCAAATCTCACATAGCACCATTCCATAGTCTTACTCCATTTTGCCTTCTTCCTGACCATTCCTTAGGTTGTTATGTTGTTAATAACCCTGCAGTTATTTTTCCCATGGTATGCCATGTTCTTATTCCTTACTCCTACTATTTCTCCTCCATCTATCCTCACAAAAGCCTTCTTCCTTCCTTAAGTCAGTTCATATTCTTTTTCCTCCTCTTCTAATAGCCTTGTTTCCTTTCCACCTTTATAAATTGTGGCTCATTGGGCAAGGATACCACAGTTATTGTGTAACAGTGTGCAGCCAAGAGGGGGGACCCAAATAGGGATTTGGAATGGCGTCCAGAACTCAAGGTGTCCAGGAAATATTAGAAAGATATATAGAATGTCTAACCCCCTTCCCCCCTACGGGTATGAGTTGGGGGAAGGGACACATGGAGCAGGAACATGCAGAGCTGTTTTGTCTGCAACAGCTTTGCACTAACCTCTGGCATGGTCATTTAACATATCTATAACCTTTAACTGGTTTCATAGATATGTTAAATAGCTGAGGCCATGCCTTGAGCCAGGGGGATGGAAGTGATTCCACCCAAGATGTAACTGGGGGGGCAGCTCCCCCTGGTTATAGCACCTGCATGAGAGCTCCAAGAAGATTGGCTCCACGCCATGGGGCCTCGCCTACCCAGACTCACTATAGCAGCCCAGTAAAGCTGGAAGGATATGGGAATGCTGGCAGGTGTAATGGATTGTAGGAGGAGTCGGAAATGGGGCTGTAGAGGAAGAATGGTGCAGGGATTTAAACCCAGAAACAGCAGGCATTGTGGGGAGAACCACATGACTTTGGCAGAGTGGGGTCCCCTGCAGCTTTGCCGAGTGAGGACTATGTGGCTTTGGGGTGCTTCCTTTTGCCACATGGCTTAGGAAGAAAGAGAGACTTTGCCTGGAAAAAAAGGGGTGAAAGGACTCTTGCTGGTGGGCCATGAGAAGGTGCCACATGGCTTTGGATTAGCTGGAGATCCTGGCAGCAACACAGCTGATGGTGCTGGGAGCCTGAATCATGGATTTCTGCTTCTTTTCCTGAAATACAATACACAGATTAGAGCAGAGGGAGAAGGAAGGACTTTGTGCATCTGTGGGTATCCTAAAGGACTTTAATATTTTAATGGAGACATTAGGTTACTACTCTAAGTCTGTATAGCTTTAAATAAATATTTCCTTTCCTTTTCACAAAACTCTGGCATTAAGAGACATCTTTCCTCTAGCAGTGGGCATAATGAACCTAGTGGGGGGGGTTCCTTTCAGTAATAGTATATCGTACCAGCTCTGTTCTGTTGGCTCTGTTCTGTAACAATTGCTGTTCATCTGCAACGGTGTTCCTATTTAATCACTTTTTGCTTCTACTTCCAATCCCATAGGATACTCTCCCCTGTCATTCGATTTTGCCTTTCTCCTGCCCTTGATCAGTTGAGTTAGCAATTTTATTTTAATTTTTTATTTATTTTTCCCTTTCTTAGATTGGGTTCTACTCCTTACTCTTATTAGTTTTCCTCCCCCATCTTCTTAAAATCACTTTTCTTTACCATAGACATCTCATATTCAATTTTCTCTTTGTATAATTTTCTCATTCCCTTTCCAGCTTTATTAATCTTTGTTTTTCTGGTATTGTTGTTAACCCTTCAGCGGTTTTTCTGCAATTTTGTTCCCATTGGTTTAATAAAATTTTAATTTTATACTAAACCTCATAGAATACTCTTCCCTTTTCTTACACCATTTATGGCATTGCCCTTCACTGTTTTATTTACATATTAAATTTTATTCTTTCTTCACCTCACTTCTATTCCCTACTCTTATTTCTCCAACTTCTTCCCAATCAAAAAAATTTTGCCTTCTTTTAGCCATCTCACATTGTCTTTTTCCTATCTTATAACATTCTTGATCTTTCTCCACCTTTATTAAACTTGGCTCAGTTGCTGTTGATATTGCTGACATGGTAGGGGTTTTTTTCTAGCATAGGTTTGGTTTTCTGGCAACATTGCTTTGTTAACCAACACCTGTAAAACAGATACAACATGTGGCAGGAGTTGTAACTACCAGTCAACCAGATGAAGAAGAGAACTCACCAATGAATGAGCCACCAAAAAGCAAAGCCCAAATACAAGAGAACTCAAACAAACTGAATAAAGAGCAATCCTATAGCATCCAGAATAGGACATCAAAGAGACAACACTGCTGAGTCCCACAGAACTCCTACTTACAGAAGTCTTCCCTACAAAGACAGGCAAGCAAAGCAGAGCATACTGAGATTCAGGGAAGGCGGGGAAGAGTAACCAAAAATGGAGAGACAAAGAAAGAATCCCCAATTGAAAGAAATAAAGGAATCCAAGGAAAAGCTAAATGAAATTGAGGCAAGCAATCTATCTGACACAGAATTTCAAAAAAAAAATGGTTATAAGGATGCTCCAGGAACTCCATGACAACTACAAGAAACTGAGTGTAAACTACAGCAGCATGGAAAAGGAAACAGAAACTATGAACAAGAAACAGTAAGAAATGGAGAACATAATGTCTGAAATTAGAAAATACACTCGAAGGAATTAAAAGCAGGTTGTATGAAGCAGAGGCCAAATCAGAGAGGTGGAAGACAAGGTAGAAAGAAATACCCAGGGAGAGCAACAAAATGAAAAAGACTCAAAAAGAAAGAGGATAGTTTAAGGGTACTTCAGGATAACAGGAAATGTAACAACATCCACAGCATAGGAATATCAGAAGGAGAAGAAAAGGAGAAAGGGATAGAAAACACATTTAAAAAAAATAATGACAGAAAACTACCCTACCTTGGAGAGAGGAAAAGCCATGCAAGTGCAGGAAGCACAAAGGGTCCTCATCAAGAGGAACCCAAAGAGATCTTCTCCAAGCCATATCATAATTAAAATGCCAAATGTTATAGACAAAAAGATAATCTTAAAGGCAGCAAAGAGAAACAACAAGTAATGTTCAAGGGAGCTCCAATACTACTATCAGCTGATTTCTAAACAGAAACACTACAAGCCAGAAGGGATTGGCATAAAATATTCCAGATAATGAAAAGCAAGGACCTACAATCAAGAGTACTCTATCCAAAAAGGCTCTCATTAAAAATGGTGAAATAAAGAGCTTCTCGGGTAAATGAAGGCTAAAAGAGTATGTCTTCACCAACCACTGCTGCAAGAGATGCTAAAAGGCCTGCTATTAAAAAAGAAGAAAAAGAAAGAGAGAGCAAGAGAAAAAGAGAAACATAGGTACATAAAAATGACAATGAATCAGTATCTATCGAAAATAATTTTAAGTGTAAAAGGATTAAATGCTCTAATCAAAAACATAGGGTACTCATGAATGAATAAGAAAACATGACCTGCACATATGCTCTCTACAAGAGACTCACCTCAGAGAAAAATAATCTACACAGACTAAAAGTGAAGAGAAGAAAAAAATTATTCCAAACAAATGGACAAGAAAAAAAGCAAGGGTAGCAATACCTACATCACACAAAATAGATGTCAAAACAAAGGCCATAAAAGGAGGCAGAGAAATATACTTTAATAATAAAGGGAAGCATCCATGAAGAAGGTATAAACCATTACAAACATGTATGCACTCAACATAAGAGCACCCAAATATATAAGGAAAATATTGAAAGACCTCAAAAAGGATATAGACAGCAAAAAACTTACACTAGGTGATTTCAACACTCCACTGTCAATGATAGGTCTTCCAAACAAAGAATAAACAAGGATATTGTGGCAAGGAAACACATTCTAGATCAAATGAACTTCATTGATACATGTTGGGAGCGAGCCATCCTGCCTGGTTTCAGGGACTGAAACCTCACTGATGGACAAAAAGAGTCCCACAGCTAGGGCTGAGTGAAAAGGCCTTAGGGACATAAGCCATTAAGGAGACAAAAACCTCTCCCCTCTCTCATATCCCCCTGCTAAACCCTGGTGGATGACTGGTTAGCCAATGATGCATAAGATTCCTCAAGAGAGGAACAGCCTAAGACAGACACAGTCACAAAGGTATCATCAAGGAAGGACTTACGGAACTATAGAGAAGGGGCAGAAAGACCTTCACCCCTCTGCTTTGTCATAGCCTGAATCCTCATTCTATGTATAAGAAGTCTCTTAATCTCTTGACTGCTTTGCTCCTCCAGCCTGACTCAGCCGGAAAACAATGTCAAGGCTTTGTGCTGGGACAGACAGCTCCCAGGGGCAAATCTGGCCTGAAAAAGAATGTACATTGTTTCCTCTGAGGCTTGCTCTGCCATGTTGGTAGGAACTAGACATTTGAGCTCAAAGTGTAGGGAGTGAAACTTTCTACTTCATAATACACACCTCAACAACCTTCTGGCATCAGCATACCCCACCAACCTTGACCAGAGATATTTCCTGTGTTTCTTCAATTATTATCTGTAAATGATGTCAGTTTTTCATGATCATAGTTTTTTGGACATTGATTGATGAGCTTTATGTGTGTACTATGAATCTCTATGTGAGCTGAAATCAATAAATATGCAGAGAAGGAGGTGATCAAGGCCCTTCTCCTCTGAGAAATTGGACACCTTTCCTCCCCAAGTAGATCATGTCTTAGTAGACTTATTCTCATCTGCAACTGCTGGGGGAGCTTTGCTGGATGAAGCTCCCCCACTGATATATACAGATCTTTTCACGCAAAAGAAACAAAATATACATTTTTTTTCTAATGCACATTGGACATTTTCAAAAATAGACCACATGGCAGGACACAAGACAAGCCCCAACAAATACAAGAAAATTGAAAACTTATCAAGACTTTTTCAGATCACAAATGCTTAAAACTAGAAATCAACATCAAGGAAAAAAAACTCAAAAACATTAAATTCATGGAGACTGAATAGCATGCAATTAAACAATGAATGAGTTAAGAATGAGATCAAAGAAGAATTTTAAAAGTTTCTGGAAACAAATGAAAATGAACAAACAACAGTCCAAAACTTATGGGACACGGTGAAGACAGTCCTAAGAAGAAAATTCATAGCACTACAGGCATACCTAAAAAAGATTTTAAAAATTTGTATAAACAACCTAGCCCTACATGTAAAAGAACTAGAGGAACAACAACAAACAAAGCCCAGAGTGAGTAGAAGGAAGGTAATAGACAAGATCAGTGCAGAATTAAATGACAAAGAAACTAAAATAATAATTCTGAGGATCAATAAATCCAGGAGATAGTTATTTGAAAGATAAATGAAATTGATAAGCCTTTAACCTTTAATCCTTTAAGCCTTTTCTTGATGAGACTTGATAAGATTCACCAAGGAAGAAAGAGAAAGGAAAAAATAAATAAAATCAGAAATGAAAGAGGAGAAATTACAACCAATACCAAAGAAATATGAAGGATGAAAGAAAGGCAAGGGTTAAGTCAAGGAATGTTCATAAAAGACCCATGGACAAAGACAATGGTTGGTGGGGGTATTGAATGTAGAAGATGAAAGGTAGGTAGGGCAGGGGAGTTTAATGGGGGGAATGGGGACAATTGTAATTTAACAACAATATAAAAGACTAAAAAATAAGAAATACAAAGGATTGAAAGAAGTTACTACAAACAAATATGACAACCAGGGTGGAACAGACAAACTTCTAGAAACATATAATCTAAAACTGAGTCAAGAAGAAGCAGAAAGCCTGAATAGACTGATAACAGCTAGTGAAATTGAAGCAGTAATCAAAAAACTCCTGGCACACAAGAGCCCTGGATTAGATGGCTTCAGATGTGAATTTAACCAAACATTTAGGGAAGAGCTAATTCCTATCCTTCTCAAACTATACCACAAAATTCAGGGGGAGTGAAAACTCCCTAACTCTTTTTATGCAGCCACTGTGATTATAATTCCAAAACCAGGTAAAGCCACAACAAAAAAAACTACAGGCCAATATCACTGATGAACACAGATGCTAAAACCCTCAACAAAATATTGGCAAACCATATCTAGCAACATTAAAAACATGATACACCAAGATCAACTGGAATTCATCCCAGAGATGCAAGGATGGTATAATATACACGAATCAATAAATATAACACATAACATAAACAAAATGAAAGACACAAATCACATGATCATATCAAGAGAAACTGAAAAAAACATTTTATAAAGTACAGCACTCATTTATGATAAAAACACTCAGCAAAGAGGGAGTACAGGGAGCATATCTCACCATAATAGAGGCCACATATGAGAAAGAAACCTACAGCTAACATCATACTCAATGGACAAAAATTAAAGCTTTGCTTCTAAGATTAGGCACTAAATGAGGATGTCTGCTTTCACCATTTTTATTCAACATAGTTTTGGAAGTTCTAGCCACAGTGATCAGACAAGAAAAAGAAATAAAAGTTGTGTAAATTGGAAAGGAGGAAGTAAAGCTGTCATTATTTACAGATGGCATGATAGTGTACATTGAAACCCCTACAGACTCCACCAAAAACTATTCAACCTAATAAGTAACTTTGGCAAAACAGCAGGATACAAAGATAATATTCAGAAGTTGATGGCATTTTTATTCAACAGTGAAATATCAGATACAGAAACTAGAAAAAAATTCCATTTACTATAGCAACAGAAAAATAAAGTACCTTGGAATAAACTTAACCAAGGAGGTAAAATGTACTCAGAACACTATGGAACACTGAAGAAAAAATTTAAGGAAAACACAAATAAATCTGTGAATATGCTGCATTCATGGGTTGGAAAAGTAATAACATTGAAATGTCCATACTATACAAAGGAATCTATAGATTCAACACAATCCCTGTAAAAATACCAATGACATATTTTACAGATATAAATCAGTATTTCAAAAGTTTATATTGAACCATACACAATCCCAAATACTCTCAGCAATTTTGAGAAAGAACAAAATGGGAGGAATCACAATATCTGAAATGACACTACATTATAAGGCCACTGTAATCAAAACAGTCTGGTACTGGCATAAGAACAGACACATAGATCAGTGAAACAGAACAGAGAGCCCCAGAATAAACCCATGTCTCTATGTCAATTAATATTTGACAAAGGAGCCAGGAGCATGAAATGGAATAAAAATAGCCTCTTTTAATAAATGATGCTGGTACATCAGGACAGGTACATGAAAAAAAATGAAACTAGACCACCAAATTACACTATACACCAAAATAAACATAAGATGGATAAAAGACTTAAATGGAAGCCATGACACCATGGAAATCTTAAAGGAGAACATAGGCAGGAAAATGTCAGATATCCCATGCAGCAGAACTTTCTCCAATATATCTGCTATGGTAAGAGATATAAAGGAAATAAACAAATGGGACCACATTAAACTAAAAACTTCTGCACAGCTAAAGAAAACATCTGCAAAATGAAAAGGGAACTGACTATATGGGAAAACACATTTGCTAATGATATCTTGGACAAGGATTTGATCTCCAAAATATACAAAAAACTCTTATGAGTCAACACAAGGACAAAAACCCAATTGAACAATGGGCACAGGACCAGAAGTGATACTTCTCCAAGGAGGACATATGGAGGGCCCATGGACATATGAAAGAATGCTCAACATCACTAGCCATTACAGAGATGCAAATTAAAACCACAGTGAAATACCATCTCACACTGCTCAGTATGGGCATCATTAACAAATTAATAAACAGTTGCTTGCAAAGATGTAGGAAAAAGGAAACCCTGGTGAACTGTTGGCAATGCAAACTGATGCAGCCACTGTGGAAAACAATATGGAATGTCCTCAAAAACTAAAGATGGAACTGCCTTTTGATCCAGTGAGCCCACTGCTGAGATTATATCCTAAGAATACTGAAACACCAATTCAAAAGAACCTATACACACCAATGTTCATAACAGCATTGTTTACAATATCCGAGTGCTGGAAACAGCCTAAGTGCCCATCAATAAGTGACTGGATTAAAAAATATGCACCCTTTACACAATGGAATATTACACAACAGGAAGAAAGACAGAACTCCTACCCTTCATGCCAGCATAGATGGAACTGGAGAATATTATGCTAAGTGAAATAATCCAGGCAGCAAAAGATAATTACAATATGATATCACTTATAAATGGAACCTAATTAATTAAACAACCAAACAAGCAAAATGGAACCAGATATTTGAAATAAGAAACAAACTGATAGTGACCAGAATGGAGAGGAGAGATGGATTGTGGGGAATGAAGGGGAAGGGTCTCAGCAAAGAACATGTATAAAGGACATGGTAATGGAGAAAAGGGTGGGGACTGACTGAGTGAGCCAGGCTGGGAGGGGTCAGTGGAGAGCAACAGGGGAAAATTGGTACAACTGTAATTGAACAACAATAAAAGAATAAAAATAAAAATAAATTTAAAAATTAAACATGATGTAGCACATAAACAAAATGATGGAAAAGGTCACATGATCATATTAATATATGCAGAAAAGCATTTGATAAAATTCATATTCATTTCTGATATAAACTCTCAGCAAAGTGAGAATAGAGGGAACATTCTTCAACATACTAAACCCAGAGCCTACATCATCCTCAATGGGCAAAAAAACTAAAAGTGTTTTCCTTAAGATCAGGAACAAGACAAGGGTGTCTATTTTCACCACTCTTATAAAGACAGTACTGGAAGTCCTAGTCACAAAAATCAGTCAAGAAAAGGAAATAAAATGCATCCATATTGGAAAGAAAGAGGTAAAACTGTCATTATTTGCAGATGACATGATACTATATAGAGATCCCTAAGTATTTCACTGAGAAACTACTAGAACTGATAAATGAATTCAATAAAGTAGCAGGACACAAAATATGTGTCCAGAAATCAATTGCATTTTTATATACCAGTAACAAAGTATCAGAATTAGAAATTAAGAAAAAAATACTGTTGGGAACTGTTCTGCCTGGTTTTAGGAGCTGTAACCCCCACCCCATGGCTAGGCTGAGTAAGAGCCCAGGGGACCCGTTTCATCTGAGTCTGTTCTGTCATGAGGACCTGAACCACTAAGGAGACAAAGCTTATCTCCCTGGCAGGAGCACTGCTTCTGCTTCATCCATATCTGGCCCCCAATGCTTGGTTGGTTAGCCAATGATGGGTAAGACCCCTCAAGGGAGGGGCAACCCAAGCCAGGCATGATCACTTGGGAGGCCCTCATGGAAGGACTCAGGGGGCTACAGCAAAGAGGATGGACCCTCACCCCCTGGCTATTCTGACATAGCCTGAGTCCCCATTTCTGTCTGGGAGATGTCTTCCTTATCTCTTGCTTCCTGGCTCTAATCCACTTAAGCCTGAAAATATGATGGACGGTGGTGTAGCCCTGTGCTGGCCAGAGTGGCTCCCTGGGTGATCGGGCATAAGAAAGAATTCGTAAAGTCCTGTGAAACCTGCTATGCTAAGAGTGCTCTCATTTAAATGATAAGGGTCTGAGGAGGAAATGAGTATGTCTCCCAAAGTTTTTGCAACCCCCTTTCCTGACAGACACTGACTCAGATTAAGCCCTCAGATTTCTTTGAAATGTTATCCATTGTTTGATCATTGCCACCTGACATTGTGACATTGATTGATGAGCTTTACCTGTATTCCTGTGTGTTATGAACCTGATAAAAGCCATTGAGGAAGGGGCACTTGGTCTTTCTCCTTTGAGAGATTGGCCACCTCTTCTCCTGAAGCAGATCATGTCTTGGTAGTTTTATTCTCATCCATGATGGACGGGTAGGGCTCTGTGGTTGGAGCCCCTCCACACAATACTATATACTATTGCAAAAAAAAAATAAGGTACTTAAGAATCAATTTAACCAAGGATATAAAAGACCTGTACTCCAAAAAATATAGAACACTGAAGAAAGAAACTGAAGAAGATACATACAAGCGAAAGTACATACCATGTTCATGTATAGGAAAATTAACATCACTGAAATGTCTGTAGGTTCCCAAAGCAATCTGTGAATTCAACCCAATTCTTAGAAAACTAACAATGGCATATTTCACAGAACTAAAACAAATATTCCAAAAATTTATATGGAACTACAGAAGGCCCTGAGCTGCCACAGCAATCTTGGGAAAGAATAACAAAGTTGTAGGAATCAGGCTACCTGATATCAAACTATACTATAAGGCCATAGTAATCAAAACAGCATGATGTTTGCACAAAAAATAGACACATAAATCAATGGAACAAAATAGGAAGGCCAGAAACAAACCCATGTTTTTATGGTTAATTAATAATTGACAAAGAAAGCTCGAACATATAATGGTGTAGAGATAGTCTATTAAATATATGGGTTGGGAAAATTGAACAGATATATGCAAAAAACAAACAAACAAAAAAAAAACCCTGAACTACCTTCTTGTGCCACACAAAGGAATAAACCTAAACTGGATAAAAGACCTAAATGTTAGACTTGAAATAAAAATATTTTGAAAGAAAATATGGGCAGTAAAATGTTGGACATTTATCTTAGCCATATTTTTTTATGATATGTCTACCGAGTCAAGGGAAAAAAAGAAAAATATAAACAAAAGGGACTACATCAAATTAAAAGGTTTTGCACAGCGAAAGAATCCATAAACAAAATGAAAAGACAACCCACTGAATAGGAGAACATATTTGCCAAAGATACATCTGATAAGGGGTTATTATTCAAAATTCATAAAGGACATATAAAATTCAACACCATAAAAAAGTCTACTTTAAAAATTGGCAAAGGCCTGCTGAATAGAATTCTCCAAAGTGGACATAAAGATGGCCAACAGACACAAAAAGTGATCAACATCATTAATCATCAGAGAGATGCAAATAAAACCAGAATGAGACATCATCTCATACCTATCATAATGGCTGTCATCAATAAATCAACAAACAAGTGTTGGTGAAGATGTGGAGAAAAAGAAACTCTTGTGTACTGTTTGTGGGTATGCATTGGTGCAGCCAATGTGGAAAACAATATGGAGTTTCCTCAAGAAATTAAAGAACCTATGCACCCCAAAGTTCATAGCAGCACAGTTTACAATAGGCAAGTGCTGGAAGCAGCCTAGGTACCCATCAGTAAATGAATGGATCAAAAAACTATGGTACATTTACACAATGGGATTCTATGCAGCACAAAGAAAGAAAGAGCTCCTAGTTTGGGGGACAGCATGGATGCACCTTGAACAGGAACCTAATCAACAAAACAAACAAACAAGCAAAATATAACCAAACACCCTGAAATTGAGAACAGGCTGACAGTGACCACAGGGGAGAGGGGAGGGAATTTCAGGGGGAAAGGGGACGGGTTTGCAGAAACAAGTATAAAGGACACATGGACAATAACAAGATGGGGTGGAAACAGGTGGGAGGTGGGGAAGGCTGTGGGGATGGGCTGGGATGGGGGTAAAAGGCAGAAAACTGTACTTGAACAACATAAAATAAAATAAAATAAAATAAAATAAAATAAAATAAAATAAAATAAAATAAAATAAAATAAAATAAAATAAATTTTAAAAATGAAACTGTCCTATGACTCAAGGATATCACTTTTGGGAATACATCTGAAATAACCCAAAACTTTTATTCATAGGAATATATGTGTACCTATGTCCATTGGAGCATCATTTACAACAGCTCAGATTTGGAAGCTGCCCAAATGTCCATCACTAAATGAGTGAATGAAAAGGCTGTAGTACATTTACACAATAAAATACTACTTGGACACAAAAAAGGAGGAAATCTTACCTTTTGCAATAGCATGGATGGACCTAGGGAGTATTCTGCTATGTGAAATAAGCCAGTGAGAAAAAGACAAGTACTATATGATTTCACTTATATGTGGAATCGAATGCATAAAATAAACTAACAAAATAGAAACAAGCTCATAGATACAGAAAATAGACTGACAGCTGTCAGAGGGGAGGTAGTTGAGGGGCTGGGTGAAAAGGTGAAGGGATTAAGCAAAGGAAAAAAAAAAAAACTCTTTGACGTAGACAACTGTATGATTACCAGAGGAAAATATGGGGTTGGAATAGAGGTTGAAGAGGTTAAAGATAGGGAGGTGAAGGATTAAAGGAACTTTGAGAATCCTCCATGTTTACACCTGAGCTGTGTACTTTCATTTGAAAAGCAAAATATAGTGCTGTCTCCCGAGGAGAATTGGCCCTTCTCCCAGAGGGAACAGTTAGTCAAAATTATATAAGGATCTTGGTATGTAGCCACTTTTGTCTAAAACATATTTAATCGTAGCTCCCAGAGTGAGACTTTGGAATCCCACCAGAGGGAAGGATGCTTCGCTCAGAACTTTCCCCAGACAAACCCCTAATGCTGCTGTCTCCAAGATTCCCCAGCATCTGTGTTCTTGTGTTGGTGATTTCCCATCTGGTGATGTATGTTCTTGATTCTTGCTTTTCTCTTTGCTCTCTCTTACTGAAGTTCTCAATTATTCACCTTTGAATTGGAATCTTTATTGTCTGTGATCCAAACCTCCAAATTAAGTGGCCACAATCTCATATGTGTCCCTTAATGGCACAGGAGGGTAAGTGGAGAAGCAAGGAGATTTGACTTTGGGTTGTGAACAAACAACACAATACACAGATGATGTATTATAGAATTGTACACCTGAAACTTACACAATTTTATCAACCAATGTCACTCCAAAAAATTCAATTAAAAAAAATGTTTCTTTGAAAAAGTTCCTGATGGGAATCTTTCTTACCAAGATAGTTTCCAGAAAATTCACAAAAAACTTCTTTTCATACACAAGTTTAGATTTCAGTAAAAATTAAGAATACCAAAAACATGTGTACTTAAAGATTTAATGACAAGCTTTAAGTTGGAGAAATAGCACTTTAAAATAAAAGATTAAAAAGTCTTTTCTTGGAATGTTTTATCCTGGCCTATTAATCTCTGTATTCACCAAGAATTGTTTACATGCTGACACACACAGTTTCACATAAACATTGCATACAACTAAAATACTTCATTTGACTATCACAAAACTGTGCATCACTTGGGAAAAATATGAAATATCCTATTAATTTTGAAAAGAAGAAAATTGCTATTTTAAATAAAATTGCATATATTTACTATAAGAAGCAAATTACATTAGACTTCCTAATTCACTGATCAATATAGTAAATGTAACATTTCAAGAACTTGAAAACCTTTGGAGTCCTTCCAACCCAGGGTGGATAGAGTATTTTCCTGTTGTTGGCTTAGTTCCTCTACTCTTAATATAATTTTCTATGTTTGGTGACAAAAGAAATCAAAACAAAGTTAGCTAAGATCAAACAAGGTTATGATCTGAACACTTTGAAGCAATACATTTACATCTGATAACTTGTAGCTTATATGAAATTTTTCTGTTATTAAATATATTTTTTAATCCCTGTCGATGGAAGATGCAGACTTTACAGGGTGTTCAACCTTTTGGCATCTCTGGGCCACACTGGAAGAAGAGTTGTCTTGAGCCACACATTAAACACACAAACACTAACGAAAACTCATGAGCAAATAAAGATGTTTTAAGTAAATTCACAATTCTGTGTTGGACCACATCCATTGCCATCCTGGGTCACATGTGGCCAGCAGTCCACAGGTCAGGCACACCTGCTCCAGTGCAGTTAATGAACTAAATGGAAACTATCTTAGTAATTTCTTGAGCACCCTTGTGAAGCAAGAAAAGGACATATCATTTCACAGCTAAAAAAGATCAAGAACTAGTAGATAGAACTATATTCATTTGCAAAAGAAAAGTATAGCCATAATATACCCTGAGATGTGGAAATGTAAGAATATTGCATATGCATTCCTCTCCCCTTATTTTTAAGGAATCAATACCTGTTTCTTAAAGTGTATTTAAACCTTTGGATCTTGGTCCTATACATTTTAGCAGAATAAATTTTTGCTTCATGGCCTGGCAGGACAGTCACCCTTTTAACTTACTTTTGAATAACTATTCCCTATTCTGCACAACCAAAGATCTGTGCAATCATGAATACTCAGAAAATTTGTTTTCTATTTTAAAGACTTTTTAAAATATGAAACTGATGAAATAACTTTTTGCCAAGTACACCGAGGCATTAATTGAGAAGTAAAAAAAAGAACAAATTGAAAACACTTGACGTTCCATAAAAATGAATTTGACATTTCACTTAGAAATTGTAAGCCATTACATAGTTTTGATTTTTTCTGAATTTGTTTGGCAGAAAAGAGGAGTGTTTCACTTGAATAGAAATGTTGTTACTCCAGTACTAACATAAGATTGATTTTTCTAAATTAAAAGAATGCCAGAGTTAGGTGCTTTATATATTTTTCTAACAACAATAAAAAAATTAAAAATAAAGAAACATGAAAGAAGAAATCAATATCTATATTTTAATGGATTTAGGACATCCTAAAATAAATTAGGAAAATTTAACATCATTTCAGTATTACCAACAAAGGATTTTATGTTGACATCATCACATTGAAGTTATCATTTTTAAGCTTAAAACAGAAAGCTTGGCCTTGGTATAACCAATAGAAATACAATATGGAAATTAATTCATATTATCTGTATGCTGATTGGCTGAAGTTCCCCAGAGTGTCACATTCTCACCAACAGTGAGGTATTTACGGCTGTTTGAAGATCAAATTATTAATGTAAATATCTTTATTTTTTCTGCTTCATTAACAGATAAAGCAGCAAGCATGTGTGAGGAGAAGTAGATGTTTTACACTGGGACTTAATGAAAGTAAGTCTGCTAGTTTTGGGGAGGTGGGGAGTTGTTTAAGATCTTATATTACCCCTACAAACAATATTGTTCTGAAATGGTAAAATAAGGAAATGCATGATTCCAGAGTCATTCATAAGCACCCAGATGTCAGACTGTATGGTGTGCTGTGGTAGCATTGGACATTTTGGGCGGGCGTACGTCTTTTTCTTTTTTTCTTTCTTTCTTTTTTTTTTTTTTTTTTTTTGTAATTTCAGAGAGAGAATGAGAGAAACATGATTTGTTGCTCCACCCACCAATTCTTTGGTTGATTCCTGTATGCTCCGGTACCAAGGGTCCACACCCGAAGCCCTGGCTCATCAGTACAATCTCCAACCAACTGAACTACCCAGCCAGGTCAAGTTTTATGAATTCCTTGTATTCTTAGTATTTTTCCTCGGTAATAACAAAGGGGAAAAAGGGAAACACATAAACAACTGCTTTGACATTACTAATCAACTGGTAAGTCTTAGTTGCAATAAGGAAAAAGAAAAGCTATCGCTCAGTGAGTTGAAATACGAAGAATAATCATTTATAATTGGAGATTTTTTGGTCATATTTGTTAAGATAGATGGATCTAAGTCATTTTGCAGTTGTCTGAATTTAGCTTCTCCCTACTTAATGCATATTTGCATTCATTTGAGAATAGATGACTAACAAAGACAGGGCTGCCTTGTTCCCCATTGACAACATTTTTCTTAACTGTCCCTTAAAAATTTCTCTCTCCCGCTCACCCTCCCCTCTCTAATTCTCATTCTCCCCCCACCCCCAACTAACAGGCAAATTTAAAGGTCAGCTGGGGAGATCATTTTAAAAGAAACCTTAGAAAAGATTCCAATGCTTCTGACCACTCCTAAAGAGGAAGGAAGAAAATGTTCAGGGAAGGCGAGGGTTCGGCCACTCCCGGAAAGGTGTCCTTCTCCTGCACTGCGTGCGTTAAGGAAGTGTAGGCCTGAGTTCCTGAGCGAATCTTTCCAGTCCCCACTTCCCAGACAGGTAGGGGTAAGTTCAGAAGCACCCACAATGATAGAAAAGCCTAATATTGCAAATTCAACAGGATGGGGCATTCAGTAAATTCCGCCAGTTCTGGAAACGGGTTTGGGCTCCGTTTAGCTCCACCAAGGCCCGGTTGCGGTCCTCTCCGACCTCGCTGCTACCTCTGCTTTACTGCGGGAGACCTGCCGCTGCGACAGAAGAGGACAGAAGAGGACGCGGCTGGAGCTCAAGGAGGTTCCAGCGCGCAGGCGCCGCCCAGCCTTGCCTGTGTGCTCGTGAAAGCACTAAGACCAAAAAAAAAAAAAAAAAAAAAAAAAAAAAAAAAAAAAAAAAAAAAAAAAAAAAAAAAAAAAAAAAGAAAAAGAAAGAAAGAAAAAGAAAAAAAAGAAAAGAAAGAAAAAATATCAGCCATTTATAGAAAGAAGCTATAGTCTGTCGGGATAGCCAATATCAACAGGTAGGAGGACATACTCTCGGTTAAGTTTGGTGGTGGGGCGGGGGTGCTCACAGTGTTCATGAAACTGCAGGTTTGCCGGGAAAGAGCTCCCTCTCACCCCCACGCGGGTGTGTGTGTGTGTGTGTGTGTGTGTGTGTGTGTGTGTGTGTGTGTGTGTGTTTAAACATTAAACTGCATAATGGAAGTACATCAAACAATGCATCTTCAGTAGGGCTTATTCAAAGCTCCATTTCTGGAAAGCTTTACAAGGCTGAGGAATATCAGACTGAGAATCGCTGGGAACAGTTCCCTTGCAGCACAGAAGCAATCTTCTCTCCCCATCTTCGCGTATGTAATGCATGTCTTTCTCCCCTCCTCCTCCTCCACCCACCATTATAAATCCAGGGGTGGTGGATTTCAGGTTTCATAATGTTGCATGATGAGATCAGTATTTACCCGGGGATGTACCAGAGGGAAAATTAAAATCATAGAATGCAGTTTTGCCTGGGCTTACCATCAGCATATTCCTGGCAAGTGAAAAGTGGCAAAGGAAACATGTTTAGTGGGAATAACAGAAGCTGATTTCCCTCATGTGGTCCCCAGGTACCTAGGAGAAAATGTACATTTTCTTTTAAAATGAAACCACTTTAGATTTGCAACACAGATTATCAAAGTAAATGGAAAGGCTTAATTGTCCAAGAAATACAAGCTCATGTTAAATTTATTTGAATCCAAGCATCCAAAATTTAAAAATAAAAGTGTATTATTTCTCTGGGTGTGTCTTCCTGGCCAATCTTTACATTAACCATTTTTAATAATCGTGTGTGCTTAAAAGAGAAATGATTTGCCAAAACTGAGGTGGGGTGGGCTGGGAGGGGGAAGCAAAAGATTAAATAACATCAAATTCTGGGACAAGTTCCTATTAATTTAGAAATCTAGTGTTTATGCTTTAAATTATGATTTAAATCAACAAATGCTCTTACAGTATGCAGCATGAATAGTGACACGAGTTAAAAGACAAATATTTTGCAAGGTTTCTTTGGGTCGAAATCAGCAGTGATGCTGCCTATAAAATACTGACAGATACTAATAGACCTCAAATAAATGTAGGTAGTCTCCTCTCTGTATCCTATTATCAATCTTGTAGATTCCTTTGCAATCAGTGGCTAGTTCCTGGGCTGGCATATTTTATGATTGTGGAACATTATTCCTTTTGTCCTAAAGGTACCTAATAAAATATATGTTCTCCAAAATAGGAACATTTTTCAATTTACCTAGCTCAAAAGATTAAGCAAGCTAATTCTCTGGAATCTCAAGCAAAAATACTAAAGCAAATAATATTATTCAAAATTAAAACTTTATTTACTTCCCCATAAATCAACAGCTTTATGTTAGCACTGCCTGACATCATTGATTGTTAACTTAAGAACTGATAGCTCTTTTTTCCCCCCTAGATATTCTGAGGCAAATCAAATGGAAGAAAAGAGAAGCACTACTGCAGATTGGATCAGTTCTCTTTAGGGATTACATTTTCAGTAAAAAAATGTATGGATCTATCTTTTCCTTGTTTTATCTAGATCATGAGACTTGACTGAGGCTGTAATCTTTATCTTCCATCCATCTATGGCGAACTATAGCCATGCAGCTGACAACATTTTACAAAATCTCTCTCCTCTAACAGCCTTTCTGAAACTGACTTCCCTGGGTTTCATAATAGGAGTCAGCGTGGTGGGCAACTTTCTGATCTCCATTTTGCTAGTGAAAGATAAGACTTTGCATAGAGCACCATACTACTTCCTGTTGGACCTTTGCTGTTCTGATATCCTCAGGTCTGCAATTTGTTTTCCATTTGTATTCAACTCTGTTAAAAATGGCTCTACCTGGACTTATGGGACTTTGACTTGCAAAGTGATTGCCTTTCTGGGGGTTTTGTCCTGTTTCCACACTGCTTTCATGCTCTTCTGCATCAGTGTCACCAGATACTTAGCTATCGCCCATCACCGTTTCTATACAAAGAGGCTGACATTTTGGACGTGCCTAGCTGTGATCTGCATGGTGTGGACTTTATCTTTAGCCATGGCTTTTCCCCCAGTTTTAGACGTGGGCACTTACTCATTCATTAGGGAAGAAGATCAATGCACCTTCCAACACCGCTCCTTCAGGGCCAATGATTCCTTAGGATTCATGCTGCTCCTTGCTCTCATCCTCCTAGCCACACAGCTTGTCTACCTCAAGCTGATATTTTTTGTTCATGATCGAAGGAAAATGAAGCCAGTCCAGTTTGTAGCAGCTGTCAGCCAGAACTGGACTTTTCATGGCCCAGGAGCCAGTGGCCAGGCAGCTGCCAATTGGCTAGCAGGATTTGGAAGGGGTCCCACACCACCTACCTTGTTGGGCATCAGACAAAATGCAAATACCATGGGCAGAAGAAGGCTATTGGTCTTAGATGAATTCAAAATGGAAAAAAGAATTAGCAGAATGTTCTATATAATGACTTTTCTCTTCCTAACCTTGTGGGGCCCTTACCTGGTAGCCTGTTATTGGAGAGTTTTTGCTGGAGGGCCTGTAATACCAGGGGGATTTCTAACAGCTGCTGTCTGGATGAGTTTTGCCCAAGCAGGAATCAATCCTTTTGTCTGCATTTTCTCCAACAGGGAGCTGAGGCGCTGTTTTAGCACAACCCTTCTTTACTGCAGAAAATCCAGGTTACCAAGGGAACCTTACTGCGTTATATGAAGGAACATTTATAAATCTTTAACCTTGTGAAACACTGACTTTCTCTGCTAAGCAGCTGTGGACTGTAGCCACATCTTGAGAAGAAAGTAAAGAATGGGATTAGTGGTCATAATAATCTGGGCCACATTCAGCAGTCTTTGTAATCATTCAACTGTAATCTTATTTTAAAACTCAGAGTGATCTTGCTGACTGCCCATGAAGATTTGCAGTTAAGAAAGGACTGAACCTCTGCCCTAAGTTTCTTTATGTGGTTGAAAACTAGATAATATAATTAACAGGTGCTAAGTATCCGTGCTAAATCACTACTTATGAAAAATATAAAAAAACAATTAGTATTGGACATCTTAATGTCAAGTTGACATGAAGTAAATATAGTAATAAAAAACTAATTCTAGAAGTTTGAAGTCTTTAAAACATTTCATACTATTATTGTTTCATGAAGTCTAAAATATTTGAGGACTTAAAGTAATGTAATCCACTAAAGATATACCATGAATTATTGGATTATCACGCTTTTTAAAAACCACCTTGTAAGTTTGGAGGAACATTACAAAGCAGTGTATTAGTTCCAATTAGAATTTACTTTTTTAATTAATACCTTACTATTTCTAATTATCACTTTCCTTATCTACTACTTAAATTGCTAGCATTGAACTGCATTATGTGGTTCTTCTTGATTGGGTATAAAATTTTTTCAATTCATTTTTATTTTGCAAATGCTAGATATTGGTCTGGAAGGCAACATTAATGGCAGCAACCAATCACAATGAGCAGTTCTAATAATTCAGAATAAACACATGTTGCCTTAAAGAGTTATCTAGTATATTTCATCTTATTTAGCATTGAAGCAAATAGTCAAGGGAAATCAAATCAGTCATGGTCATGCATCTGGAAGTACAAGGAAGATCATTAATTGTCTTTTTCCTTGTTTTCCACATGGTTTAAAAATTAAGGTCTACATCATTGGGATAATGAGATTTTCTTCTAAGGTGTGCTACCCATTCTGTTGTGTTCTAAGAACCAGGCAGTTGATATATGTTTATATTTTAAGTCAGCTGTTAAGGGGAGACCACAGCCTTAGTATGACATCCTGCACAATTTGTGAAGTGTTTATTCTACAGAAGGCAAAGTCCTGTTTATACTTTCTGCACATTCAGTGTATCGGTCATTTAAATTATTTCAGATTTAACTTGTGAAAGCTTGTAATATGATTTCTGGTAGTTTAAAAATATATCGGAGCCTGAATCTCATTCTTTAAGATACAGATGTGTGAATTTCAATATAAAGTTGCATTTGCCAAAACTTACCTGTGTGGCCTGTTACTTTTCTTGGAATATATTTTACAGTTTTTTACAATATTTTTTTTAACCTAGAAAGCAGGCACAAACTAGGAAGACTAGTTTTATTATGGTTTTGGTTTTTGATTTTTGTTGTTTACTAGAAGTGGAAATGCATTAATGATAGGGAGTATAGAGCTGATAAACTGACAAATTATATTACCAATAAAAACATTATTTGATAGTTTGTCATAATTATCCTTCTATTTATTCTTATAAGCCAATAATATAGAAACTTTTATACCTGCTTTGCTGGCTGATTCAGAATTTTAATATAAATATCATGTTTTAATTTGTGGCAGAGTAGAAATGTTGGGTTCTATATATTTAGCTTGTAAGAAGAGTGGTTTACAATAATGTTACAACAAAACCAGAAGAGTTGTTATTGTTTTTCATTGTTTTTATTTCTCTGGCTTTTTTGTACTTGAAAAATAAGTTTAGGAGTAATGGAATAGAAATTTTTATTGTTACAGTATATCTGTAAAGAGAATATAAATATAAATATAAACAAGGGAAAATAACAAATGTCAAGGTGATATATACAATTATTCAGTTTCGCTCATATAAAGACAGCTCAAGCTATGATTTAGTGAGGACTCAGTTTGACCTCATTTTTACTTTATACCAAAGTTTAATGTTCAACACTGGGTTGAATCTAGCAATAAAGTCCCCTTGTTGGTACTAAAATCATTATACAATATACTACAACAAAAGAAATGATAATCAAAAGTTATTCTGGTAACATTATATGTCCAACTCAAAAAAATTGCAGTAGACGTAATTACAGTGATAGTATTTATAGAGAGCTTTGCTTAGAGGTTCAAATATCACCAGCAATCAGGAAAAAATTCAGCAATGATCTTGAGGACAAAGAGGAACCAGGTTTTATCAACATGTAGCTCAGTCACCACATTTGTTGTATTTTTTAATCCTAAATTCTGTTGATAATACTATACACAAAATCACAACAAAATATGGGTGTTAAAGTTCTTCTCATGTCCTTACTGCACACTTACAGAAGAGAGATATTTCCGTTCTTTCAAGAGACCTAGAGGTGTCTTTTGTTTCCATTCTTATACCTTCCTGCAAGTTAGCATGAGCAGGCCTGGGTAAAGGAAGGCACTAAGATGCCCACATCCATGGCCCTCAAGCAAAGATGGGAATAACCTGTGAAACAGGATACATATCTCTTATTATTAAAATATGACACACCCTCAATATTTTTACTGGCCCTTATTGGAGATATGCAACAAAATTCCTTAATCTATCAGCTGAAAAGTTTTCTTCTGTTGCAAATATAATTAAACATATTTACTATCATAGATACACATTACTTTTTGGCCATATACTAGTGAGTTGAGTTGCAACAGGTGTAGCTACAGTTGAACGCTTACATGTGTTCCCCATTAAATTTACCTTGTTCCTTCTTTATTTTATTCCATCAGTACCATAGACTGTATTGTTATCAAAACAAAAAAAAAGACCCAACTTCTACTAGTTTCATACAAAAAAGATAAGATGACATATGGTAATGTTTCAAATTCTATCTAAACACATTAACATAGATGGTTATCAGGTCTGTGGGTTATTTACAAATACAAAATCTTCTGAGCTTGGTTTTTCTATGCAAAATATATCACTTTCATGTTTGATAATATTTTCCTTTTTTTTTAGATTCTTTTTGATAATTTTATTTTAATTGTTGTTCGTGTACAGTTTTCTGTCTTTTACTCCCATCCCAGCCCATCACCACAGCCCTCCCCACCTTCCTCCCATTTCCACGCCCCTAGTTTTTGTCTATGTGTCCTTTAAACTTGTTCCTGTTAACCCTTCCCCTTTTCCCCTGATCTTCCCTCCCCTCCCTCCTCTGGTGACCATCAGTCTGTTCTCAATTCCAGTGACTTTGGTTATATTTTCCTTGTTTGTTTGTTTGTTTTTATTAGATTCCTGTTAAAGGTGAGATCATATGGTATCTGTCTTTCACTGCCTACCTTATTTCACTTTGCATAATGCCTTCCAGTTGCATCCATGTTGTTGCAAAGGGTAGGAGCTCCTTCGTTCTTTCTGCTGCATAGAATTCCATTGTGAAAATATACCATACTTTTTTTGATTCAATCATTTACACATGGGCACCTAGGTTGCTTCCAACATTTGGCTATTCTAAATTGTTCTGCTATGAACATTGGGGTGCATAGGTTCTTTTGGATTGGTGTTTCAGGGTTCTTAGGATATAATCCTAGCAATGGAATTGCTGAGTCAAAAGGTAGATCCATTATTAGTTTTCTTAGAAAATTCCACACTGTTTTCCATAGTGGTTGTACCAGTCTGCAACCCCACCAATGGTGCACTAGGGTCCCCTTTTATCCACAACCTATCCAACACTTGTTGTTTGTTGCTTTGTTTATGATGGCTATTCTGACTGGTGTGAAGTGGTACCTCATTGTGGTTTTAATTTGCATCTTTCTGATAGCTAGTGATACTGATCATCTTTTCATGTCTCTCTGGATTATCTGTATGTCCTCCTTGGAGAAATATCTGTTCAAGTCCCTTGCCCATTGTATAATTGGGTTGCTTCCTTACATAGACTGGAGTTGTGTTAAGTTCTTTATATATTTTGGAGATTAAACCCTTGTCTGAGGTATAATTGGAAACTATGTTTTCCTATACAGTTGGTTCTCTTTTTATTTTAATACTGTTTTCTTTAGCCATGCAGAAGCTTTTTATTTTTATGAGATCCCATTAGTTGATTCTTTCTTTTATGTCCATTGCTTTAGGGGACATACCAGTAAAAATATTGCTGCATGAAATATCTGAGATTTTCCTGCCTATCTTCTCCTCTATAACTTTAATGGTGTCACAGCTTATATTTAAATCTTTTACCCACCTTGAGTTTATTTTTGTGTATGGTGTACGATGGTACTTGAATTTCATTTTTTTGCACGTAGCTGTCCAGTTATCCCAACACCACTTGTAGAAGAGGCTATTTTTACTCCATTTTATGTTGCTGCCTCTTTTGTTGAATACAAATTGACCATAGAGATTTGGGTTTATTCCTGGGCTCTCTTTTCTATTCCACTGGTCCATGTGCCTGTTTTTGTGCCCGTACCAGGCTGTTTTGATTACAGTGGCCTTGTAATACATTATGGTATCAGGTATTGTTATATCTCCTACTTTGCTCTTCTTTCTCAAAATTGCTACAGCTATTCAAGGTTGTTTATGGTTCCATATAAAGTTTTGAAGTGTTAGCTCTATGTCTGTGAAATATGCCATTGGTAATTTAATAGGTATTGCATGGAATTTGTAAATTGCTTTAGGTACTATGGACATTTTGATGATGTTAATTCCTCTGACCCATGAACACAGTATATGTTTCCATTTGTTTGTGTCTTCCTTGATTTCCTTTTTCAGTGTTGTGTAGTTTTCTGCATACAGGTCTTTCACCTCTATGGTTAGGTTTATTCCTAGGTACTTTATCTTCCTGTTTGCTATATCGAATGGGATTTTTTCTTGATTTTGGCTTCTGTTCTTTCATTGTTGAAATACAGAAATGTCTTTGTTTTCTGGATATTGACTTTCTATGCGGCTGTTTGGCCAAATTCATTTATTAGGTTGAGCAGCTTTTTGGCCGAGTCTACAGGATTGTCTATGTACACTATCATGTCATCTGCAAACAATGATAGTTTTGTTTCTTCCTTTCCAAATTGGATGCCTTTTATTTTCTTTTCTTGTCTAATTGCTGTGGCTAAGACTTCCAATAGTATATTGAATAGAAGGGGGAAAGTGGACAACCTTGTCTTGTTCCTGATTTTAGTGGAAAAGATTTTAGTTTTGGCCAATTGAGTATGATGTTGCCTGTACGCCTCTCATATTTTGCCTTTATTATATTGAGGAATGCTCCCTCTATTCCCACTTTGGGGAGTGTTTTTATCATAAATGGGTACTGTACCCTATCAAATCCTTTTTTCACATGTATTGATATGATCATGTGATTTTTGTCTTTCCTTTTGTTTATGTGATGTATTACATTTACTGATTTGTGAATGTTCAACCATCCTTGCATCCCTGGGATGAATCCCACGTGGTCATCCTGTATGATCTTTTAAATGTACTGTTGGATGTGGTTTGCCACTATTTTGTTGAGAATTTTAGCATCTATGTTCATCAGCGATATGGCCCTGAAGTTTTTTTCTTTGTTGTGTCTTTATCTGGTTTGGGGATTGGGATGATGCTGGCTTCATAAAAAGAGTTTGGGAGTCTTCCATCCTTTTAGATTTTTTCAAAAAGTCTCTGAAGGATAGGTGTTAGCTCTTCCTTAAATGCTTTGTGGAATTCTCCTGTAAATCCATCTGGTCCAGGGCTTTTCTGTATCGGGACATTTTTGATTACTGCTTCCATTTCATCTGCTGTTATTGGTCTGTTCAGGCTTTCTGCTTCTTCTTCATTGAACTTTGGGAGATTGTTCTTCTAGAAACTTGTCCATTTCATCTAGGTTTTCAAATTTCTTGGCATACAGTTCTTCATAGTAATTTCTTACAATCCTTTGTATTTCTCTGGTATCAGTTGTAATCTCTTCTCTTTCATTTCTGATTGTGTTTATTTGGGTCCTCTCTCTTTTTTTCTTCTTGAGCCTTCTCAAAGGCTTGTTCATTTTGTTTATCTTTTCAAAGAACCAGCCCCTGGATTCATTGATCCTTAGAATTGTGCTTTTAGTCTCTATGTCATTAAATTCTGCTCTGATCTTGGTTATTTCCTTCCCTCTACTTGCTACGGGTTGTCTTTGTGGTTGCTTCT